>WEDG01010497.1:0-212402 GCA_017591395.1 Schistocephalus solidus | reverse complement strand
GGTGACTTCAATGCACCCAGCATTCCAATGGAATGATCTGCAGGCATAGAGCTCAAAGTTTTTCACTTCGATCATCGTCTGCTAGGAACCAACACTTGAAGCTCTTTTCACCGAAGCATGTATTCGTTCCAACTTGGGAAGGCGCGTGAGGACAACCAGGCTAGTTGTTTTAGATCTCGTCTTCACTAAAGATACTGACGAAGTATAGACCAATTACCTGCCTACCCCTCCATGGTCGGGTGTACGATACTTTCTGCATGGGAGTATGGTTTTATATTCTGTGCCATCTGCCAATAAATGGAATAGGCCAATCTATGGCGAGGGAGACTTTTGCAAGATACAAGGCTGAGGTATCACGAATAGACTGGGATCTTCTCTTCTCAGGAATGTCGCAGGGACTGGAATTTATTTAAGGAGTGTTGTTGAATCTAATGAAATGCCATTATCCTCCACATCACAACTAAGGATATCTAACAGACCGCAGTTGTTAACAAGGGATCTAAAGAGAGAGATTAACTTGGGAAAGGAAGGCTTTTGGGAAGAAATTTTGCGATTCAATGAAAGGAATTTAGCCTTACCGTATACAAAGGCTTCGAGTTAAAAGCTTGATCTTCCAAAGCCCGACAGGATTACAGGAGAGTTTTGCTCCAGAGAGCGGATTCACAATCCCAAATTACTCTACAGCTATGTAAGAAAAGAAAACCACGCATCAACAGGAACCCGATTCACATATTGCATGAGAAACGATAGAAGCAGTTTTCGAGATATCCAGAAGAAATAAAACAAGAAGCTGAACACTTAGTTCTTTCAGTCAGTTTTTACTACTAGAAGCAGCGTTTTTATTCCATCTAGTTGCGAGACTATGGGAGCACCAATTATTCAGGATATGCTTTTTCGAGAAGAGGCGGTCTTTGAAGAATTAAAAAGTCTGAACGCATGCAAATCCCCTGGCCCCGACGAGATTCCAGCAAAGTTACTCCTCGAACTTGCTCGAGAGCTGGCCAAACCGCTATCCTTTCTGTGCCAGAAATCGTTTGACACGGAAATGCTTCCTACCGACTGGAAAACAGCCCACATTACACCGCTTCACAAAAGCGGTAGTCGTGCATTTGTTACAAACTACAGGCCTGTCAGCCTGACCTCAATCTGTTGCAAGGTAATGGAAAAGCTTGTCAAAAAGGAATTGATGATTTATTTAGAAACCCATAACCTCTTATCAACTGCACAATACGGCTTTCGTAGGGGAAGATCGTGTGTGACGAACTTACTTTATACTATGCAAAGCTGGACAAAAGCACTTAATGCAAAATACACTGTGCATGTGGCCTACATTGATTTCCAGAAGGCATTCGATAGTGTTAAGCACCAGCGTCTCCTTTATAAGTTAAGAATGTTTGGTATTGGAGGCAAACTTCTTACGTGGATCAAGAATTTTCTCGTCGGTCGTTCCCAAGTGGTCTGCGTAGGCGGATCGCGATCAAAGCGCACATTCATCGAGAGTGGAGTTCCGCAAGGTTCAGTTCTCGGACCAATCCTATTTCTCTTGTTTATAAATGATTGTGTACAGGAATTGGACTGTGACTTTGCTATGTTTGCGGACGAGATAAAAATTTGGAAAGTTATCAACAATGCTACCGATGGAGACGATTTTCAAGAAAATCTCCATCGTTTGGACGAGTGGTCCCGCAAATGGCTCTTGTCCTTCAACTCAAACAAATGCGCCCTGCTACGTCTGGGAAGTCGGAATCAGGTCACTGATATGCGACCCTACTTTTTGAACGGTATGCCACTCCGAGAAACACACACACAGAAGGATCTCGGCGTTTGGATGAAAGACAACCGGAAGCCTTCTACGCAATGCTGCAAGGCGGCTAAATCCGCCAATTCAATGCTGTACTCTATCAAGCGGGCATTTAAAGTTTTCGAAGAAGACTGCTTTTCTAAAGTCTTTGGTACGTTTGTTAGGCCCCATCTTGAATATACGATCCAAGCCTGGCAACCGTGGACCCAACAGGACTACAAAATGCTCGAAAGGGTACAGCGACGAGCCACAAAATTAGTAAGAGGTCAAGGTGAACTGCCATATGAGATTCGCCTAAATAACCTACAGCTCTATCCTCTGAGTTATAGGCAGTTGCGCGGAGACTTGATACAAGCCTTCCGTTTCGTGCGTGGCATGGATTGCGCCCTCCTATGTGATGACTTTTTCCAACTTGCTACTACGAATAATCTCCGAGGTCATCCATTCAAACTAAGTGTGCCCCAAGTAAGATTGGATGTGAGGAAGTATTTTTCCCCAGCCGTGTCTTGAAACCGGGGAATAACCTACCTGAGGCGATTGTAATGTGCCAGTCTGTGGATATATTTAAACATCGGCTTGACATACATATGTTGCTGCACCAGGAATATTATGTGACTACTTTACCTTAACAATATCCGTGTACCACGTAAATCTGCCTGAATTCACTTTACTGTAACTTTTTT
Organism: Schistocephalus solidus; assembly: GCA_017591395.1. Classification (NCBI taxonomy): domain Eukaryota; kingdom Metazoa; phylum Platyhelminthes; class Cestoda; order Diphyllobothriidea; family Diphyllobothriidae; genus Schistocephalus; species Schistocephalus solidus. The sequence continues at coordinate 209,918 of WEDG01010497.1, read as the reverse complement.
TACATTGCTTATTATTCTTCCGACTTTCTGTACCAAATAGGGATTTCAAAGGCGTAAGCCTATTTTTCTCAATACACACTGAGCTGAAGACTCTACTATGTGCAGTCTCGTACGCAGATACGCAACTGCCGTCGAGAGCTATCATACGCAAAGGCATAGTAAAACGAGCCCGTCTCATAACCGGATTGGTGGACACACCGTCCAGCGATTCTGTGGACTGTACTATTTACATGTGATGACCCTTTCGGTAAAGGCAGTAATATTCAGGTGATCGGATATCACTTTCCTTAAGAAGTTGAGCAACTGAACAGTGAAATAAATATATTTTTGATTATTCAGATTTAGGCTTCCGCCAATCTATATGGGATCAACGGGTATTAACCATGTCCTGGATTTGGTTGATAAACTAGGTAAACCCATACTTCCATTTTATTTCGGTTTCAGAGCATCCAATCGCAGATATCCGTTCGCGAGCTTTAGAGAATATCCTATCCAAGTTAGACAGAGGGCTGTTGAACCCGTTAAGTTTTTCTAACGATGAAGTCATACATAATATACTCTCGAGACTGTCCGATAATTCACGAAGCGACTCCCTTTTGGCAGTTAAAATTCTTGCGATTGCAAGCAGTGTGAGTAATAGGGATTCTAATTGTCTTTTTAGACTAAAGAAGCTTGTTATTATATCGTTAAGCACGGAGGGCCTGCAATTTTATCATCCATGAGGTCTGATGGTACTTTCAGTTCTGTTCGCGAGAGTATCGATAAAATACTGCACAATCTACAAAAAACATTGTGCCGGATTGATAAGCCAAATGTTGAAATCCGTTCGTTTTCTCCAGTAACAGATCGCTTTACGCCTAACACGTCAATTTCTAAATTGGAATCGTATACTCACTCAGGTGGCTTTTTCGCCTATGGTGACTTGAGTTCTGGGGCTGAAACTGCGTCTTCAACCATAAATTCAAGATCAAAATGCACAACGTTAACATTCGCTGGAAGACCAGGCAACAATCCGAAGGTTTCGCAGTCACGTAAGTGTCGTTTCGTTATTCATTAGTGCGTAACTTTGCATGATGATTACCTTTTCACGTTCAGTTGTGTTTCAATGTGTGCACCATTTTTTGGGATAAACAGTAAAATTGGCAGTAATTTCATATTTACAAAATAAATACTGATGTTTAAAATTATTCTGTGAAGATAGTTTTATTTTCAATAGGTTTTTCGACAGCTTTTTTTAAAGATTTGATCGCGGACCACTTTTTGTTGTCAGTGGGGCTCTGGTTCGTACTCTGTTGTGGAATTAGCAGGCAAATAGATGCCATTTGGCCCCCTGAGTCACATTTTCGTTCCTGAGACCACATCCCCTTACCTTTCATAACTGTTTCATTTAACTCTTGTCTGACTACCAATTAACTGCCGCAAAATACACAGTTATACACAATGGGCATTCCCTTGGGTTTACAATTGTTTTCTTTTGCTATGAAGCTACAGTATGTTGTAATCTTTCATGCTTTAATAGCCTCTTTTACGACCAATTTGCAGTCTAACCCTCTAGTTTCCAATTTTCCGAATAACCATCCAATATGTGCGGCAGTTTCGTTACGGTTTGAAAATGGGTTTGCTCCTTTTAGAATTTGAAGTCGATGAGTTGCCAGTGATCCCACTAACTGAAAAGGATTATATAAAGTTGTCTGATTTCATGAGGTGAGCTCCCAGTACTTACATATTGACGCTTTCCCAGGAGCATGGCTAGTTCTTCAGATGCAAGCCTTCCGAAAAAGTTACACTACTTTGAATCCGTTGTACTCAGTGATTTTCCTCCCGAAGTTTTCTGTCAGCGGCCATCTCCTGTAATGGTAATAGCATCTACACCTTGTTTACCATTTAGTTTCTGAATGCACTCATTACTACATCAAAGAGTTCGCGCGTAAAGATTGCAGCTTCGAATTGCTTACGCACAATGTGCCAGAAAATTGTGAAACGCGTTCGTCTTCACTTCGATCCCCGCAGTTTTTGTACAGCGACAGGTGTGTCTTTGCTTTTTTTGCATTTGTTAACACGGCTATCCCTCAGACACAGGTTAGAACATAACAAGTTTACTTATCACATCTGAACTTTGTTTCCATGCACCATGCTAATTTTGCACCTCTTAACTTGTTTGTTCCTCTAATCTTTTTTTTTTAACCTTCAGCCATGCCCGTATCCAAAGCAAATAATACTGCGTAAGTTAAAATGATTATCATACAATTATGTATGGTTCAACATTCAACTGCTAAGCTTATCCAGTTAAAGTTGTTAATTCGGGTGAAATCGACCGTTTGATCGCAAACGTAATGTTAAAGAAACCTGTAACGGGGTGAGTGCAAGTTTTTGGTTGAGGCTTGACATCAGTGCACGATGAAATAGGCCTGTATATTTATCTCTATGCTGATATAAACCGGCAAGATGAACCTGTGGCTCAATAATTAGAGCGTTGGACTTCTAATTTACAGGTCGCGGGTTCGAGCCTCGGATTTGGTATGGCTGGCTAATAATAGGTAATAAGCCAGAAATTGTCATTTCAGTCTCCCTTGTCTTTGCCGGCAATGTTGATCTCTCTGTACCTGGTTGAAATGAAACTTCCTCGATCCACATGTAGGCTTTTTGACGGATAACATACTCTCAGAAAAGCTCCTATACAGAAGAATGCTTGTTTTGGGTTGTGTCTTTCAACGAACTTGCCTGCATAAGGCATATATTTATTAGTTGACTCAATGCTATGCACAAAGCGAATACTGAGATCTCTATCGATTGCAGTATGTCATAAGCGCCAGAAGACGGCGTTATATGGTCGTACAGGGTAGTGCTAACCTACTCAAACGAACACGCGTGACGCGTGTTTGGAAAACCCGAAGAAAGGTAAAATGCGGGTTATTTTTAAACTGTTCACGCACTAAACTATTTTTCGAATTTAGGATCCCTTTTATTTTAAACAAAAATGCTTTAGTAATCGTGATTTTCAATAAAATTTGTGCCAGAATATATTTCCTTCATTAATTCAGTGTACCATGATTTTACTGATGCAGGCATCGCAAATTAATTTATAAATGTAAGTTAACTAAACAATACTTCAGCAGTTGAATTGCTGATCCATAAAGCAACATGCCGCCGTATAGAAATTTTTTTCGGGAGTATAGCCCCTGTTAATTCTAAGTCATAATGTGACACAATAGCTGTTATCTGACTAAATAGAACAGTTTGGCCTAAATACGCTCAGGGCTATGCTCCGGTCTTCACGGGTGGCATTCGGATCGTCTAGCACAAGGAGGTCTCGCAACTTTTATCACTGTTTTTAAGCTTATGTTATTTTCGAACGATCAGTTAAATCCAGCTATGTTAGCTCAGTACTTTCCTTTATCTCAGTATGACTTCTTTTTTTCATTTTTCTTAGTGAGGTGTATTTTAGCATACGCGATCTAATTTCTCCAAGTTTGCATAGATTTTCCTGTTACATAGTTAAGCTGCGGAAGCCAATACTGACTAGTAAATTAGCTAACATTTTCTTAAACACCTGGCCATACTCTTCGTCGTTTTTAACACTACCTCGCCTGTTTAATTTTAACAGCGTTTGCCTTTTGCGTTAATTGCCTTTTTTCCCATTAGTTTCTCCAGCAGGTCTGATGCTCGCATTAACTTCCCGTTAGCTTCACATTAAATTTTCCAAGAAAGTACTCAATTACGCGGTATTCTGGACCATTTTAACCATTTATACGGTGCATTCGTTGCTAACCTGAACTAAGCCCTGAAGTCAGAAATTAGAGCATAATTTAATTGGACACTGAATAATTTTCCGTGGAGGCCGGCTTTGTTGTTATGTACGTTTACTGATGCCATGTACCACGCTCCATTTATAGAGCACTTAGAAGCCATTGATATTTTCTTCCTCTTGTAGGGATTTCTTTCTTCCCAACGACTCTCAATCCTCAGATCAGCAACAAACCTCGGCGTTAGGGACTCTCTACTGGCTTGGCTAGTTCTGTTACCAGTTCGTCGATCTGCAGACTACCATTGACACCGTTATCTATTCCTGCTTTCTGTGTCTCTGTCATGAGTTCCGTGCTTGCCGGTCTCAGCCTCTCGTTAACCATCCAGCTAAATAAATTCGATTCTCCAAGTCTCGGACCACAAATGGTTAAACTGTATTCCACAGCTGGGCCCTTCCTTTCTCTTCTAAACACTGCGATAGATCTTTTTATCCTCTGTCTGCAGCCAGCGACTGAGCTCTCTAATGACGGTTCGGGTCTTGGAAGGGAAACAGTACTGATGGAATTTGCTGAAGATATGCTTTGTGCAACATCTGCTGCCACCAAAGACCTTCTTCCGACTCGAAACGCTGTTAGTCCTTTAGCTTTCTCACTTCCGCTCATCCTCATTTCTGTATTCTACTGATTCACGTCCGTATTTTTTCTGTTATTGAAGGTCATGGGTCTTGAGGAGCTTCTCGAGCTGTGGGGCATTGTATTATCTTCCTTAGGAGCAAGTTGGCGCGACCGTCTAGAAATGAGCAACAGACAGGAGGGTCTATGCCCGGACACTTACCACGGAGAACCGGGCCTGTGCTATACAAGATTCATGTATGTCGGCTTGGGGCGGGGTCTTTTTCGCCTTGTTTCGACAATCTGGACTCCTGAGACGGTAAGACGCATTACTCTAATTTATGCGAGGTGGCTAGTTTAAGCGTTAATTTTTATTATATCAATCTACTTTCCGTCTTTGAAAAACCACGCAACTCACAAAGAGGGGCTTTCACAGCTCACTCTGGACGTTTTTGTGCCTGAATTTAATCCTCGATAAGCAGTTGGGGTTTTCACACGGCTTCCACATGTTTTGACAGTTACCTAGTTATCTTCTTACGTTGGATTTTTATAGAATTCATTAAGTTCTCAGCTGTAGCCGTTGATGTAGATGTAATTTATGCTTGTGACAGGCTGTGTTGGCATAGCCAGGTTTTATGATTCTGCTCACCTTTACAGCAGTTAAGGGCAACTTCAACTTTAGCCGAGGCCAGAATCTATAGACGGGTCTTGTTGCTTATTTTGTCCGCAGGATGCGAATATTTACTCATCCAGTTTCTTGACTTTTCGTGCCACTGCACAACGCCTTCGCGTATCTTTGTGACCTTTGTTGCTCTAGATGAAAAGAGCCGATAAAAAACCAAATATGATTGGTGATAAACGATTTAGAATGCTAATCAATGGTGTGATTAGGCCCTTGATGGTTAAATTTTTGTCCGAGGAATGAGTTTTTCCCATATATAGGTCGTCTTGTCGGTTTCGATCGGGAATGATGGGCGCCCAGTTACGGGGCTCACTCGTCCCGTTGTGTCTTGGGGCTCACTGTCGAGCCCCGTCAGCAACTGCACAGCGACTAGTATATCATAGGTAAAATGACATTACCGGCAAAGACAAGGGAGATTGGAATCGCCATTTCTGGTTTATTAGCCGTCATCAGTCAGTCATACCCAACCCCAGGTTTTGCAACCCCTGAGGTTTGAATCTTCGATCTGTTTATTAGAACTCCGTTGTCTTAACAGCCTCGTCCTGCCGCATGAAATGATGTAAATTAATAATGGCAGAATGTGCTCACCGATCACGCTTAGGATCACGATTGGTTCCCAAGGTACAATGGGACGAGTCTGCCTCGTAACGCGATCGGTGAGCGCCCCAATAACATTGTTTTTATACCTGATCGCAAGCGACAGTACAACGAGCCCGTGGCTCACTAGTTAGGGCAATTGACTTCTTATAAACAGATCGAGGGTTCGAACGTCAGTAGTTGAGTATGACTGGCTGATGGCGGCTTATAAGCCAGAAATGGCCATTCCAGTGTCCCTTGTCTTCGTCGGCAATTTCGTTCTACCATCTGGCCTTGGTTGTACCATGGAAACGCAATAAGTGGAGGAAAAGAGCCTGGAAGATGCCGCGTACGTTTGCTTCACTAGAAACAATTTCGTGTGCTGGGTTCATGTTAGTCCCAAAGTTTTCCTCTGCACATGCTAATTGACTCATCTAGAGTGGTCAAATGGCGTTCTGCTGAAGCCACTAAGTCATTAAATCTTGCAGCACATTCCCATCGAACATTATGATTCCGAGAGTCTTTAACCCAAAGCATTTAACATATTTGCTTCGAGTGTATTAATTCTCGCTTTTGTTTTCCTACTATGCCAGTTTTCCCAAATTTATTATGTTGTGTTTTTAGCTACTATGTCCCTCATTAGCAAAGTAACAACCAGACGTATATGCCTCTTACTATCCAGCGAGCGCTATTTTAGTTGCAATTTTTTTCATAACAAAAACATCACAGAGAGCTGACGGTCTTCCATGAAATGTCCTCATCGGACTGTTTGTGGACAAATGCAGCGCTACCTTCCACTAATACATCTCAAGTAACGCTACGATAGGGTATTCTTATTAAATGGGCACGCTGAAAACCTTTGATTAACCCTTTTTCCCGTTCGTATGTCCTCATTCTTCGTTTGGCGCCATTCCTTTACTGAGCACAGCCTGTGTGGGTCAGATTTTAACTAACTTACAAACCAATAGGCTAGTTTAAGTTTTATTGAACCAACCTTGGGGGTCGGCTGGGGATAGTCGTTAAGTAGGGCCGATGCAGACGAACCAGTCAGTGCTGCAGTCCCAGGCAGTCCGCGCCTATGGAACTGTGTCAGTATCGGATATCAAACCGCGATTACGACACTCAACTCAATCCCAACGTTTACACCTCGTTCCTTCTGCCCACCTGCTTGCTCTAGTGTGCCTCAGCTCTGCCTAATGTCACCGCCTCTGAATTAGCTTTACTGCTTTTGGACATGAACATGCTGCGGGCCGCCTATCAACAACCCCCCGACACTCCCCGGCCGTCTAATCTCACCGGTGACGGCGCTACTGCGACTCCTGCGGGTCTAGCTGCCTATGTGCGTTTCCTGGACCCCGAGGTGACCCTCCTTCATGAGGAGCTACAACAGGTTGGCCACTCCCTTGAAGCTGGTGTCACCTTTGTTCGCAACTTCGAATCACTTAAGGTGGGTTTATGTCAACTGCGTTTTTTCTCTCAGAAAGCCAACGGGCTTTATCGTCATTCCCTATCTTGTGTAGTCGGTTAAACCAAAATCTGAACTTTATGCGTTTACACATTACGATTGTTTGAAGGGAATGCGTAAGTTATCTGTTGAACACATCAATAATAACCATTGCCGTCAGAGCAATGGTGCCTTACGCGTAAACTAGATCCCGGTGTGGAAGGCTTGAACAACGTTATCCTCACTCTTCACACTCTTACCGTATTCCAGTTACAAGGCAAGTTCCAAATTGCTGGTGGTGGGATAGAGCGCGGCATTTGGCCTGTATGTGCGCCACAAGTAAGGTTTGAATCCGAGGTCGCATCAGAGTGCAGTGTTATCTCGTGCCGTTAAGTATTCAATTTGCCTGTCAACCAGTCAGTGAGTTCCTGCATGCAACAAAAATGTAAACGTGTGTAAATGTACTAAAACGCAGTATGTTATTCAGTGTTGTACTCCTTACAGTCAAATGTCAATTGGATTTCCCAAATAGCACTTGTTTTATTCAGTCAAAAGCGGTCTAAAATGTTGGCCAGGTAATAAAACGTATAGAAAGAATTGACAGTCATTTTATCGAGGACGGCTATCAGGCAGAAATAATTGCAGAATCCTGAATTTTTTTCGGTGCAACTTTGTCCGGTATGGCAACATCGTCAGACTATTGTCGCAATTGTGCGCCTGATCTCGGTAGTTCAGCCCACAAATTCGTTGTATTTGTTTATTACTCTGCTTGTGAATCTAATCGTATGGTTATAAAAGCTATACCAAAAAGCCTCCTCACACTCTTGTGGTGATTCTGGTGGTTTGTTTGTTGGGCCATCTCGCTGACCCGTTTCCTTTCTTACCTTTTAGACTAAGACTGGCCTTCCGGTTGAGAATATGCTGACTTTGGCCATAAATGCTCTTAACGCAATTGACTTTCTCGCTCCTGAATTCATCGAAAAATTTATCGTCTTCTTGTCTGAGCTGTAAGCTATTTCCTATTCTGTTTGCTTTGTCACGTGTTCAGTTTGTCTCAGTACCGCTAACCGAATTATTTTCTCCTCATTACAATTTGATGGGTTGGGTAGAAGATGCATTGAACCAGTAATGGAACTAGAAAAGGGCTCTGTAAGCGTTATTGGGGCTGCGCACTCATGATAAATATCACAGAGGGGAGGGGAGGGCAGCAGCACGCCCAGAAACAGGCTCACGCCGCGCCTGCCACTTGCATCCAACTGCTGCATCATGTGGCTGCCAGGCTCCGACAGTGGACTGGCGCCGTGGATCTAGAAGACATAAAGTGAACTTTGGGGGTTATGCCCTCATGGCAGTCAGCGCATATCCGGCACTATCAACGACCTGACACGCTTTTAAACAATCAATGTGTTCTACAAGCCGTGGCGTAGAAAGCTGTCATCTAGTGTTACGACTTGATCCTTTCAGGACGGCGAATTAGGCTGCAACTTCTCATTTTTAATGCGGTCTATATGGCCCTCTCACTAAGTTGGTATCCCCACCGTCCCTTGTTTGCCTGAAAACCAGGTACATAGGGAGCGGACCAGCCGTCTATGTTTATCTTTGTCAGCCGCTGGGCCCGATCCCGCTTCCGATCGTCTATATTCTGTCTGCACATCGAGCTCAGGTGGGTATGGAGGTCCCGCACAAGTCTACTATCAATGGAAACTAATCAAGCTTAGGTGGGTATGGAGGTCCCGCGCAAGTCTACTCTCAATGGAAACTAATTTCTACCGGTCCTGCGTCCACCATCTTTTGGGGTACACGGTGGACATCATCGTTCTTGATGATCTAACTATCATATTTTTTCTTCACTGTGTTGTTCATTTTATGCGGCAACTTTCATAAGTGTAATACGGTTGTCCTTAAAGACTACTCAAACTTATTTCGTTACTTATTTTTTTCCTTTTTCCAACCCTTGTTTTACTGTTGTATGTTACCTTGCATCCTGCAGGCCACTTATCTCAGAAGCTCAGATGGTTGCTCCGCTACTGACAAAAAGCCGTCAGCACCTCATCTGCCTAATGGGGCATCCATCATCCCTCGTTCGAAATGCCGCCTACTCGAGCCTATTTAAAATCCTGAAGGTTTGGCTGCCGTTTCTTCCTCCACACCCCTCTTATTCATGAGCTAACCGGCCACGATCCCTGTCTTCCTTAAGATTTCGTTTGGTGATTTTTGTGCCTTCGGTGGTGTCTGAGGCATTATGGTCGTTTAGACTTTTAATTATTCGTCAGAGCATCCCTCAGGCAAACTATTTCATCCCGCAAAAACCTGCCGAACTTGTTGTCTTATAAAACATTTGAAGTCGGAGGGCTGACGTTGGTTTTCGATCGCACTGCTATCGCACGCCTGAAGTGAAAGTAGTTGATTTCAAAGCACAGAACTCCATCTAAAGTTCCATGTAAAGTCTTATTATCCATCTACCCTATCGTTCTCTTAAATAGATTTTACTGATATATCTTAATTCCAGGACGTATTATGGACGTTTTTATCTTGGAGCTCGATTATAGAGCCGTCGCAGGTAGTCGCATTTTTGCAAGCGATTAATAATAGAGAAATAATGCCAATAAGGACGAGACAGACTAAAATGACCATTTATAGCCTAACTTATATAATCAAACAACTCTACCTCCTACCCCAGACCGGGCAGATTCAAGATTTGAACACGGATCGGCTTTATCGTTAAACCGGTTCTCCAACACTCAACTACGCCTTCAGTCTTCGGTTCCCATTTCTATTAAGAATACCACCGGGTACTCCGGGGACATCCGCTTTTTAGCATCCACACCAACCTGCTCTGTCGTGTTTTCTTGTTTACTCAGATTGGTCAATCACTTAGGGCATTCAGAAAAAACTACGTGCAGTTCGTGAGCCCCTAGCCATACGGTGGTTCTTTAAACTGGGTCATATGTGAATTATCCTGCGCTTGCACAGCCAACCAGAGCACACCGATTATAGCCGCCCGGCCGTCTAATATGCAGTTTAATCAGTTACCGGATAGTGAATTCCTGTGACGGCTTGATGCAAGGGTGGTTTTCTATAGTTCCTGGATTCGAAGGCGAAATATCTCAATATACCGCTTGGTTCCAGGATTGCGCTGGACAGCGCATAAACTTTATTGATAGCGGACCACCTTTGCCATGTTATGCAGCTACCGCTTAAGACCATTTTATAGACAACCGACTTGTTGGATCGGTGCCCAGCCTCGCCTAAATATATTAATGTAGCATGACCAACGAGGACTTGATTAGTCCTAACCCGAAAGGTCGCTTTTTCCCTTGGTCCCTCTCGTTTGGGCTCTTCTGTCTGGACACCGAGTTTTCTATGCATATATTTGACCCTGAACGTCTATTCGGAGCTCCTGTTTGGTTGAAACTCTTACCTCTAAGACCAGATAATATTTTGAGATTATACCTTCCTTGTTCTCACTAACCAAGACGACTGATGCATTTGCCGCAGTCGCACACACTTTTGTCTAAAATACCAACCCGCTTTCAGCCTCTGTTTACTCTTCCTGGTTGTCTTACTCTCCTCCGACTGTACTCGTTAAAAGTAAATTATAACTTCCACTCTGCGTACACAACAGGTTAACCTGAGCGTCGACCAAGCCGCTAATCCCAGTGGCCGAGGGTGTGAGCGTCTGCTCTTTCTCCTCTCTTCCGAGGTTTTGGGAGAGCTCATAGAATTCGGAGTTCGAGACCCAGATAGCAAGGTAAACGTTAGTTTTCAGGTTCACACTTAGTCTGACCTGCGCACTCATTTATTACACCCTTTCCCCACCAGCTCACCATTCTACCACTTATCTCTAGATTACTACCGTGGCTCGCGACTGCCTTCGCCTCTTGTTTGACGGTCATCAGTTGATGAGCACTGAGATCTGGCGTCTGTTTTGCCACATACTCACTTCGGGTGCAGCTTCTCCCTCAGTCGCAGAGTACCTTCTCAAAGCCACATGTTGGTCGCCTTTGCTACCACTGATCGTTGGCATCGCTCCATTGGCAAGTCTTGAGCCCGAAGAGGGCGCTTCGGTGGCCGACGTAAAAAACAGTCGTCTTCTGGCTAGGCGAGCCCTTGATGTCTGCCTCAGTACTGGCGGATTTCATGTCCCTACCCAGCCCCTCTTACCGGCAGACCCGTCTGCACTATGTACGCAGAGAGAAGTAAGCCGCCTCATATCACTCATCAACTTTTAATGATTCTATCGACGGGGCCAATTTGGTTCCACATATAGGTAGGCGCAGAGTAAATAGGCGATCGTTGATGCCTTGCGGCACACGGGGCAGGCATTATACGATGTCTTTCCTGCCGGCGAAGGTGACGCCAGCATCACATTGCCCTGTCTTTTGACGACTTCTCCACAAGGAGGTGTAACCGACTTCCACCTCCGACTGCCCTCTTTAGGGAATCGGTCTCACGGAGTGCGTCAATATTCACCTTGTGGCGTGCCAGTTTTCGGGCGACCAACACTGCCTTTTCTGACCGGTTTCCCGGCGGGTTGTCTAAAGGGGAAAGAACGTTCCAGGCTTCCAGAGTGAACCGACTCAATTGAGCAGCCTGTGGGGTGGGGCGGGAGTTTTGATTTTGATCTTCGATCGTGTCTCTTGCATCCGCAAGCCACGGCATGATTTACCGGAATTTCTTTAAGGCCTCTTTTCTAACCCTTTCCACCACTGGGTGGGTAAGCAGTGATACCCCTAAATAGGGATACTTAGAAATCTCAGGCCGCAGCCGAATTGCACGGGGTCACCACTTTTGTTTGCTGGAAAGACGGCCTGAATTAGAATGGGTTGCCTACGGGAATGCAAAGCATGTCCACAGTTAATGGTCCTTACGGTAAGTATGCAATTCGGCATGTTAGGGAGCGAAAGAGGATCGCGCATTGCATGATAGATTATGCACTGTTTGCGTATCGAAAACGTTGGAATCAACCATGGATGCGGTAACATGATGCACTGAGGTCCCGTCCCATTTCCTAGGTACGCCTCCATTGTAAGGGATCGTGTGGTATCAAAATAAAAGACGCTCACGAATATCACTTATAGCGCAGCTGTACAATCACGTTGGGTGCACAGATGTCGCCGCGGATGGTCCACGTACGTCTTCTTTGTGTAGTGACCCAGTACCGTTCAGTGTGTCGTGAGCGAGTGCACATGTTGCTGCACCGTCACTCCGGGCTCGTAAATATGGTTGGATGGACGTTGTGCGACCTCGAACTGGTGAAGATACACTGCCAAAGCTAAACTACCGGCAACTTGCCAAGTGCGAATATTTAACATTCGCGATGGTATCTAGATATCACCTGGATCCCCACTAAATGCCTAGGTGAATAGGATTGATACTTCTTCTGTAACGTGTCCATACACTCAGCTCTCTTCTGGGACCCCTCGAACCCGTACTTAGTAGGGCGGACAAACCCCGACAACCACCCGTAACCTGTGGGCTAAATTAAATGAGAATGTCCGTTTTGTGTGTATTTTCACACTCAGTAGCCCCCGAATTAATCCCAATCCCCAAACAAAAGTCATACGCAGAGTTGCATGCAATCCCATAGGTGCCCCATGCTAATTCAACTGGTATTTCCACTATACAAAAGTCGTGATCCATAGTGGAATCCGGCAGTCGTTTCGGAGGATTAAATAGCCCCACACAGGGGTAAAACTCGTTACCTAGATACTAGAGGAGGTGCAGTAAAAATTGCTGGAAACACGTTGTTCGCAAGCTGACCTGTGGATGCCAAGCTGGCCTGTGGATGCCAAATATATGGTCGAAGCAATGCAATAAAAAACCTCTGTCTCCACCTGCTACCAAATTGACACCTCAATCAATCGCCCTTTCCATTAGCAAGGTAGCCTCACTTCCAGCAGTATAGAATCAACCATCTGCCTTTTCGGTCACTGGCGAATCCGTTGCACTGAGCTCGGCGAACCATCACCCGTCACGCATTTCTCACTTACCTGCCCTGTCCGAGGACGTTCAGACACCACATGGTCTGTTCGGTCGTACACGCGTACGTGACAGTGGGATTCACCGCAGTGTTACAATGACCAGCCGACCTTCCTCAACAGAAAACTCGTTAACCACCAGCACTATCGTAGCCAACAGCATGGTGACCGCTAACAGTGTCATCCACTAAAACCACCTTCACAGACATGATCCTTTCCTGTCCTTACTACCACAGTACATTTTAATCACGCATTGGCCTGGTCGGTCACCGGATAACCCGGCGAACTGACATTGGAGAACCAATATCAGAAGCCCGAACATCTACCCATCATTCCCTTCTTACCTTTCCACGCCTCTCCGGAACACTGGATATTTGCACTGGCCTGTTTATCCCTGCGCCTTTCTATACAAGTCTTCATTAAAAAATCATATCAAAGACCTCATAAAAACACCGCCCTATCCGCATACGCACGACAGTTTGACCGTCGAGTTTGACGAGTTTTTCCACAATGTGCTCCACAGCATGGTGGTGCAGGGACAGTGACTTGCGCGTGAATTACAGTTAAAGCAAACTTGCTTTGACTCTACCTTACGTTCTGTTCCACTTCCCTTCCTGGGCCCCGTGTCAAGACAGAGTAAAGAAGACCGGAGATGGGAGAGGCCGCAGGCTCACGCATTGGGGTCCAACACCAAACAAGAACACAACAGCAAAGGAAGGGGGTCGGATCCCAGTTGGGTGGGAGTGCCATAAACACCACATTAAGAAGGACCTACTGCAGTCGGACTTTCAGTCCAGCGACCTAGTTATCCTGTCTACTGGCAACCTTCCAAGCCACTGCTTTTAGGAACCATGATAGCCTCAAGCTTCTCAGACTGTTGATAGTAAAGAATATGCGCTAAGACTGTCATCCTCACTCTCTCTCTCCCACTCTCCGCGTCAGGCCACAGTCCGCACCGGTCAATTATCTGATGCGGGAGTGGGCGCAATGGCTGACAAGACTGGCGAATCCGTATGCGCGCGCCACAGCACAACCTGGTCCCCTGGATACACCAGGATTACCAGAAGCAGGGGCTAAGAAGGAGCTATCGCATACACACCGCGCTACAGAAGAACCTACCCTACAACGCACACATATAAGACACCTTTCTGTGGCACAGCACGTATAACTCCTGTAGCCTTCCCAGTTTGGGTCGCCAGCTGCGTGACTCGTAGTTCACCGACCCTCATCCAATTAGCAAACACAATGATTTCCCACCGTATTCTGTGCCGAAACCTTGCCTGGGCAGAGTACTTAGCCACACGCTTAGGATGCGGACGTCCAACAGCTCCATTGAGGGCGAGCCAAAGTGATGTGTTATTATCATGCGAAATTTCAGCAATTGCGGACTAGGGCGCGGACTAACAAGCCATCGTCGCATCAAATATGAGCCATATCGATGAACGTGGGAGTTGCTTATTAGAGTAGGCTTTTGGTCCTATAAATACTAAACTCCTGGAACCTTCCTCACACCTTAGCTGCGACCGACTCTGGTGATGGATTCGGCTGAGAATCCGAAACGTCAGCGATCACATTTTCCGAGTTTGGAGCTTTCTCCAAGGATGTTATTTCGGTCCAGAGCGATCAGCTCTAGCCAACTCTCATCGTTTTCCGCGTTGGCGAAATGAATGATAATTACGGGACCTATCTCAAACCATCTTTGCAAACAACCGTAGCGTCCTTGGGTTGCTCCACTCATTGTAGCGTCGCTTCCCTGAGTTCTTCGGTGCTAACAGTTTGCTTCTGGCTTCTACTTCCACCCGGGTTGCAAAGTGTGACCTGATTTCTGTGCTCAGAGCCTCGTCTATGTTGGGTTGTCGAAACTTCGCGATATTGAGAGGGAATCCTGTAGGTTTAGAGCCGGTTTTGGGATGATCAAATCTGCATCGTTCCATAATTCCCACGGGAGTTGTGTTTTCTGAAAGAGAACGGGTGTTCCATTGAGAGGAATAAAATGGGTTTGGTGTCGAATGCCACTGAACGAAGATAACTTTTTGTTAAGTACCAGCATGAATAACTTGCACAGCCTTGATCTTACTCTGCATTTCCAGGCTTATTATGATGCAGTGGTTGGATTACACGAAAAAACCTTGCAATTACACTGAACTGTGCGCCTTACTTGGTACAAGCACCATCTGCGCGTGCCATAACATGACTAGTTCTTCTTTACTCCTCAAACTAGACGATGCACAAAAAAATTGACGGCAGGTGCTGACTCCCGTTATCTAGTTTGGTCCCCAGTCGAAGAATTCACGGGGGTGTGACTATCATGCTCACTCCAGTTTCGTGCGGTTATGGGTCGGAACTGAGTACCAGATGCGGATAATGTGGGTAGCCATCAATTGCCAAGTTACTCCATCCATCGTTTATCTAGCAAGGGATATCTCCAACCCAGGCATCCTAAACGATAGAAAGAACACGATTAGTTTAGTTTAGCTACCTTTGAACTCTGAAACACTTGCGTCCACCACAGCTGGTACACAACTGGTTGTTCACTAAACGTAGGAGCTTGTCTATTTGTCATCCAGTTGTTCGATTGTTTTGGGAGGTAGCCCGCCAGTAGATCAACAAATAGGTTCACCATCCAGATGTGCCCGTCCACCATGTAGCTTCAAAATCGCAATTTCCATCTTTCGTCATGTTTTAATTTTTTCGCAGCCAGCTTAGATCTTTTGTTATTATTTACTCACTTTCAGGATGAAAGATTGATGAACTACCTTCTGCCGCTCCTACTGCCGTCTCCATCAGTTCGACTGCGGGCATCCTCTGTCCTGGCTGCTCTCTTTGATGCACGCTTCAATCTTATACTGCCGTTATTCGATCTGTTAGCGGACAGTGGAATTGAGAATGCTCGCTACAACAGCAACCAGCCTGAGTACAGTGCCAATGCGATTACAACACTGCCATCCGCTCACCTTGTTCCGCTTGCATCGATCAACGACTCCCGCAGTGATTTTGCAGCACCGAACGCTCGTTCCACACCCATAAGCGAATTCCTAGGCCTCCATACGAGGACTGATTTAGAGCACCGACTGTGTGATCTCCTGCTTTTTTCGCAGCCACCGTCTGTGCTAGTTAGCAGTTTTGTAGAGTTCCGGACCTCTGCTACCCTCCTGGTGTATGGGCGGGAGCAGCCAGCTGAGGCCAAAAGCAGCATGGCAAATCTGGTGACCCAGTTGTACTCAGAGACAGTTAATATGGATTTGCGATGCACTGCTGGTGATCAGATCTTTGTTCTTCTTCAGTGTGAGTGCCTCGCCAACAGAATATCTTCTGTTACTGTACACCTTTTGTTCCGATTTGTTATGCTACTAACTGTCGATAGCTTTGGAAAATCTCAGTCAGGTGAACACCACTGTATCCTCGTCAGCTGCCTCCGCGGCCGTCAGCCTAATAACTCGTATCAGCTGAACATACGTGTGTCGTCACAGGCTGTGTAGCATACAAAAGCGATACCAGCGGAGTTTCGAATCTTCAGTGTGGTGCGAGGTAGTGGTAGACGCAAGAGATTTAGACATTCACTTCACCGGAGATATTTGAACCTTATACGGACACGGCAGGAAAGGCTCCCAGCGAACCAGTCCATAGCTTACAAAATTTTACATAACGGTAATTTATGTGGCCCCTAAACAGGACATGAGGACAGGGACCTCCCGCAGTACAGGTGTGTGTGCCGAATTACAAGAAAAATAGGTTTAAGCTTGTCGTTAGGGTCAGGGTTAGGAGTAAGGTTAACGTTACGGTGAGTTATTTTTAAGTCTAGCGTAGGGTTAAGATTAGAGCAACAATTTAGGTTTATGTTAGGGCTAATGTTAGGCTTAGGACATGGGAATATTTGACATCCCAGGCATTACGCAGGCGGTCTACTTTATTATTTGGGCAGGGGTCATACAAGTAGTCCTTACCCAATTCTTTAAGAGTTAACAGAGGGGCCAGTTATAAAAGTTCATCGGTCGTCGTCGATGAACACCACTGGTGTCAGCGGCAACCTGCGTTGGCATTGGATTATAGCGGGGGAACATAATCCAGAAGCGAACTCACTGTCTCTTTCCTCATTCGTATTATTCCAGTGACAATACAAGGTCCAGACGACTGGAGAGGAGGTTGGGTGCGCACACGTGGTTTTCCTTACCCCACATTGATTCCGTTTATGAAACGGGCTATACCAACGACTGCAACTAACACATGGGCACATTGCGAATAAACCATCCCTGATGAACACTGCCGGAATGCACAAGGGAAACTGGAATGGCCATTGTTTGCTTATTAGCCGTCATCAACCCGGCATACCAACTCCAGGTGGTGCACCACGAGCGGCTCGACCCCACGACCCGTTGATCAGAAGTCCACCGCTCTAACCATTGAGCCACGGGCTTGTTGTCTTGCCGGTTTAGATAGGGAATATTGACCCTCATTGATGAACGCTCATCGATCGCTAACAGAACTCATTCGTCCCGTTATACCTTAGGGCCCACTCTAGAGCCCCGTCAAAAACCGCGCAGCAGCTAGTATCGTAGGTAGATAAACACTGCCGACGAAGCCAAGTGCTCAAGGGTTAGAGCATTGGACCTGTGATCAACAGGTCACGGGTTCGAGCCTCGGTTGGTGCACCACCTGGGGTCGGTTATAACTGGCTGATGACGGCTAATGAGCCAGAAACGACCATTCCAATATCCCCAGTCCATGTCGTCAGTGTTCATTTGCCCATTCTACTACTAACCACTGTACGGCTGTTGGCGGGGCTCAAGATTGAGCCCGAAGGCAGAACGGGATGCTTGAGTTCCATTAGCGATCGGTGAGTCTTCATAAATGAATAAACCATCCCTTTCCAATCCCCATTCCAGAAGACAGCTACCTGGTTAGCCGACAGTCTAAACCCCGACTTTCAGATGCGCTGGTAAGCTTCCCCTCGCATGGCGGACTGCGGGTAACTACATCAGGAGTACGGCACAGTGATTCCGTTTTTTGAAATTTGAACCATTCTTACTAACTCAATTAATACCACTATGACAAAACAGAAATTACAACAACATTCGAGCACTGAGCGACATCTCCAGCGTAGTACAGTAATATCTTGGGGTCATTTAACTTAACTAATGCTAACCACCTTCACAAACAGAAACGGTATGTTGTTGAGTTCTGTAAATTCTTGGCAGATCTAGAGTTTCAGCATTCCTCCTACATTTGCAGATCCGGGTGGAATAAAAGAATGGTGCTCTGCCGGTGGTATTTCAGCATTCCTCAACTGGTTCTCCTCTCTGCCGCGGCTTCTCTTGTCCTTCACCGACAAGGTTCTTATCGAATCCCTTTTGAAGACGAACTTAGCAATCGTTCAGTGCGCGGCTACCAATGATGTGGCTGTGCGAATCGGTCTCCTTACGGATCGGAATTCACTCTACAACCTCGTTTTTGGTAAGTTTTTTTTTCTAGACTACATATTCTGTTCTGGACTGACGCGGTTCAGGTAGTCAAAATGTAGAGCAAATATAAATTGGAAGTATTATTGACAAGAAAAAGCGAGACCGTTGTTCTTGTTACGGGTGCGAGCAGGCCTGCTCTAACCGGACTCGATGATATCACGAACGGTACCTCCCCACGCGCGACGATTCGCGGCAGCAGACCTGGATAGCTCAACCCATTCATTTCTCCAGTGACGGACGCCGAATACCGAAGGTCAAGCACCGCCACCATGTCTTGCCGAACCGTGTCGAGCCTGGTTTTTAGTTGACCTCTTCGACGCCTCCAAGTGGGCAACGGCGCCTGATCGAGACCACTAGAACTGAGCCCGTGAGATGGGCGTCGTCTGCCAACTATACCCCAACTCCGGTCTGTGAAGACCCAGTGTTCTGACGTGAAGGAATTCGGTTATTGGGCTAGACTACTAATTGAGCCACAGGTCAATTCTGTGCCCAGAATACGAGAAAATTGTTCGCCGAGGTAGCCTGATTTTCCGGTTCCAAATTTCTAGTCGCACCATCGATCCATTTAGGGAGCGATATAACTGTTGCCATACCAAAAGCTCTTGAACTAACCCTTTGCAATGGTTCCCAATTGTACGCTTGTGGTTCATATTCCGTTTGCTTATGATGGGTTCAGGTTCGCACGCTCTTCCACGCTGGCAGTTTGAGTTTTTTTCCTTTTCTGATGCGGTTGAGCGGTAGAAAGCAGCACTTACAAATGCCCACGTTCGAAGGCAAATAGATTTTTCGAAAACATACATTGTTTCCCATTTTAGTTGGTCTCTGCTATGCAAAAAACGATGATATTCGTCACTGCGTCGCTCACCTCCTTTCCCTCCTCCTCTTCAACTGCTCCATTCGCGAGTCAGAGGGGTAAGTTTTTTCTTCTTCAATCCTGTCGGCAATCCCCTTGTTGACTGATTGAAGATCACGCAAGTCGTTTGCGGAGGGCGCTTACTAATTGATATTTTAACCAGTAGCTTAATATCTGTCGTTAGCAGTTATTTACTGGGTTGGTAGATCGGTTACCAAATGCTCCATTGTCATTACAATTAGCAGTCTTTGTGTCTATACGTATTGCTGAGGGGTTTCGGTGTTGCATCAACATGCATTTTTAGAAAATAGATAAAATATTTTGCCGGCACTTGATCTACACCCTTGAGTGTTCTTGTTTTTTTAATTAAAAGTGCTGCTCATGTGGCACCGCCGTGCGAATGGCAAACCACAGAGCGGCCGCGAAACCACAAAAAACAGTTACGATTCAATTAGCTTGTTGATGTTATTCTAATTTCTCCTTAAATCTCCCGTATCTCGAATGAGAAGCCATGCACCTCGAACACCTACGAAGGATTTGTTGCTTATCAAACATAGCTATCATGTAACCTATTCAAAAACCTAGAGCGGCTCCTGAATATCTTTATTTGCAATTTCAGTGTGAATAAGTCCACCGGTTTTGACGTTTTCATGTACTCTGTCAGGCTTAGCCGCCCAGAAATTCACCGGCGTGTGATTACAGGGGAGGTTTTTAGCGGACACTCCTTATGCCTCTTCCAATTTTTTTCCCTTTGGGTTTTTTTAGTTCGGCTTCATCGTTACCCGTTAACTTTAACTCGTTTCTTTGTTTTGTTCACGGGAGGCCCTGCGGAATTTAGTTATATTTCCCATCCACTTCTTGCCCACTGTCTTATTGTCCTGTTTTTGCTCTCAGGTCTCCCATTTGCCTACCGGACAGCATTGTCCGCTCGTACTGCTTGCCCTTCACCTGTCCCGTCTACGTTATCAACTCGCGCCATAATATCCAGCACCCGCGCCTACCGAGGCTCTCCATGCAGCTCGCCCTAACAAAACAGGTGCGGACTGATGACCCCAGCGGACACATCGCCTCTCAGGTGGACTCAGTCAATGACAGTACACGTGTCCTCCGTGATCAACGCATTCCCATCGCCGTTTGCCGGTCGCTGCGATCCTTGTGGGCCCGTATGTGCCACGGGGGAGTTAGTCAGCTAGTGCTCTCACTCAGCGGCTCAAAACTCGCCTCTCGAGAAAGCAGTACCCCTGATTCACCCTTTAAAGAAGGCCACGCAAATTTGGACCAGTACAGTCACTTTGTGAAGTAAGAGCTCGTTGACTGATCACACCGTTTAATTCGATAAAACCTCAGCTAATCGGCATACAGTGAAAAGTTTTTTCTTCCTCCCTCAGTGATGCCTTCCTCGCATTCTCTCCTACCGACGCATTTCTTCTCCTCGCCAGTTCACCACATTATGCGCTGTACGAGGCTGTTGATTCTATTCGGTCTGCGAGTAGTCACCTAGAAGCCTGTTGTGGTCTCGCCCGTTTTCTCCTCGTTCACGCTGTTTTCTGGAGGACGTCTCTGAGCTTGCCCCAGGAGGCTATCGATGGTCAGTGGTGGAAACTTGCGGATATTCAGCGCTTTTTTAAGGTGCTGCCAGCGTGCGCCGCAGACTATCAGCTTCTTATTCAGTGCCTGGAAGCCATTAGGACCGCAGATTTTTGCCCACCCTATCAATCCGCTTCGTCCGATTCACGCTTTTTCAACAGAGCGGAGGTAGGCGAGAGGCTGTTCTCACTAATTAACATTCACGGACCTGTGCTGTAACTATTTACTTCCAGCTTGGTTACCTAAGGTGTTTCTGCTCAAAAACTAACAGTTATCTCTATACCACCTATTCAGACTGCCCTTTGGATTCTGCAGAATCTGATTCAACCTCACTCACCACTGGCCTACTCGTTACTACGATTCGATGCGGGTGTCGGCCTGACAGACAGTCAACGTCTGATACAGATGAAAGAAGAACTTCATTTTGAGACTCTTCCCCGCCTCTTTAACCAAGCCCTGGAGTTGCTGAACTTTTCAATTTCACACAAAAACTGTAGGGTCGATGATCCATTAAACTCTCCGAAGTCTGCTATCTCCGAGTCTGAAAGTCAGTCGTCTGAGACCACAATATTGACCGCTGCTTCAACCAGCACGAACATCGATGAAGACTTGTACGTTTTGCTTGTCAACTTCCATAATTTATATGCGAGTGGTTGGACCCTTTTTATTCTATTAGGCTCATTTTGTATATGCTAGAGTAACCTGCGTCTCGTGTGTGACTATTCTGCAGAACCGAATTTATCAGAGGAAACACGTGTTAGTAACCAGTACTATACGCTTACTGCTATCAAGAAAACATTGTTACTCAATTAGACGCATGCGTTTACATCACTTTACCGCTGCGCCAAAGCCCTCGGGTGCATTCCCTACCTTTTCCCGTAATTAAGCAGCGTTCTCCAGCCCATATGTCTTCGGATGAGGTTTTTATTTTGAATGGTCTAGTGCTTGTGCCAAATCTCCTTTACAAGGGGACTTAATATCTGAGCTAGGAATTTTTGTTTTGTATTTTAGGGTTTCTCTCTAACCCATCATCACAGGCGGTCGTGGTCAGAAGTAGCGCAACGTACAAGGGAATGCAGTACCTACAGGACACGCATCGACTAACCTAAGAAAGAAAGGTTTACACAGTCGTCGCAGATGTTCGAACTTAATAGTTTGCCCATCCGCATCCGGTTTATTTATCTCCTCAGTTTCCTTCGTCATGTTGGCGTTGACTGCAATAATGGTAATTTGAGTCATCAGCACTGCCAATGAAAGGAGTGCTCACTCGTGCGCCACCTGGGTGACCAACTACCCTACCGAGTGAGCATTTTGGCAAAGAAAGAGGAGTTTAAGGGGGAGATGTCATTACGCCTGTTGATTGACTGCGTTCAGAACACCGTTATTTAAGCATTTGGCGATTTGTGCAGTTGTCCTCACCACAAGAGGATTTCAGCTTCCCTTGTCGAACTTGAGGTTATGATCGGGTCCCGTTGATTGAGCGTGACTTTGGAGTTGATGCATGATTGGCTGTAGGCGCCCGTTGTAACCTTTCCAATTCTCCGACGTGGTTACTTTACCAAGACTACGTCAGATGCATTAATCAACTTCAGATTTTGTCTGATGTTTATGAAAAACTGGTGACTAGGCTGAGGACGCCCAAGCGATCATCTCACCAAGTACAACCATCGAGGGTGAAAATTGGAGCTTCTAATTTTGATGGATACTTGGTTTTAATTACAACGACATTCTATAAGTCCTGTGTGAACATAAAACTTTGGTTGAACCCAACTCTTATTCCAGGGCTCGCCTCTCCTTTTTCTCAACTTGTTCCTGGGCCTCGCATTTTCGTTTGTTCACCGAACAGTGGTGAAGAGTAAGACACAGGAATAGTAATCCCGGAGTAGTCTTGCACTAACTTCTTAGAAGATTTCCTATTCTCGTGTCCTAACCCTAACATCAACCATAACGCAAACCAGGACTCTAAACCTGGAATTTAGGGCAAGGTCGTGTATGGGTTCTTATCCCTCAACCTAACTGACGAATTGCTGATCAGATTCACCTAAAAGTTTAATTAGGTATGATGACCACTCGTCTTATCGGTTTCGTAAGAAACTTGCTTATTCTTACCTAGTAATTTTTTGAAACATTTATCCGCTGTTTTTTTCAAGCATAGTAAAATGTCAACCAGCGGTTGAATTCCTGTTCGAGTGGAGCGCCAAATTTCTTGAGAACCACAGTCACCATCTCCTTGAACGGGTCGCGTCAGTTCAAAGTGCAATCAGTATTCTTGAGCAGCTAACACGGTCAGTTCCTTGCATACAGTCGCTTCTTTCTTCCCTCTTTTAAAATTTTATGCCTTGATTTATCTTCTTTTAAACAACTTTGCGTACTACAGGCATAACTGTCTGTAGTTCGTGCCATTTAACACGGCTCATGCCACATTTGCCTGCGCTCAACCGTCTGCCTTCCAGACAGATCCGACTAACTCCCTTTTACCCTCAAGCCGACGCTAGGCTTGTCTTAGATGATTTGTGGCCACGGGCTCTCAGACAGCTCGGCAGATAGTATCGAGGAGGAGCTTGGGAAGATCCAGAACCTACTTCGAGAGAATGGATACCCTGATCGGTTTATTACAAAGCATCTTGTCGCAAGACCGGGGAAACCTGCCAAGGTTACTGTAGAAAAGTTAACTTTATTCCTCAAAGTGCCCTTTCAAGGGGATGCGGCTAGTGAACTCCTGAAAAGACGCCTAAACCAAGCCGTTACACAAACGTTCCCAGCAGCGAAACTTCAGATAATTTTCTCAACCAACCCTCTTTGACGAGGCGAAGGTAATGATAGGTTGCCGGCTCAGATCACTTCCATGTGCATTTACTCATTTACTTGCTCCTGTGGAGCAGGTTATATTGGTCGCACGAGTCGGTGCCTATCCAAAAGAATAAGAGAACATCTCCCAGCATGGCTGAACAAAGGGGAAGTTAAGAGCGTAAAAAGCGCCATCCTTGCACATCTTGTTGACACCGGACATAGTGTGGACCCCAGCGAAGCTTTCCGTGTAATTTATAAGGTCCCACCAAACTACTCCAACTAACTGGGTCAACGTCTACTAGCAGCAGCAGAAGCGACTGCCATTAGGTTAAAGTAGCCGGTCTTGTGCGCACAAAAGAACCTCGTACAAGCTCTGCGCTTAGCTTGGCCAACGGCCGCTTAACTGCATGCATTCTCCCGCGCCATCTCTGTCCTTCCTCTTCCCCTGGAACGGCTCTACCAAACACTCACTGCCGCTTATCATACTGTTTCTTATCAACCTCCCCTTATGCACACCTCTCAGACAGCCCACACAAACGGACGAATATTATCGACTTCATGTTTTAAATTTATACTACGTTCCAACGTTTCCCTATACCTGTACTGGCCTGAAGAGAAGTTATCAAAAGCAACGCGTATGCTCGCCAAGTCGTTTTTTGAAGCTAAATAGGTGTTCCATGGTTCTATCGTCGCTAGCGACATTGTCTGTACACTTTTCCGGAGAGAATGCCATGCTGACTAGTGTATGAATTTGTTTATTGTGAAGTGAACTTGCGCTGCAGCTCTACTCCAATGCTAAAAAGCAGAGGTGTAGACACTGAATTGCCGTTTAGAGGAGTGCCTCAGTATTGTCTCCATTCCTTTATCCTCTCATATACTGGTGGCCGGTCCGAGCCTATCGGTTGAAACGTGGTGACATTGAGTACAGGCCTCCGTCTACTGCAAACCCCAGACCAAGAATACCTGAGCTGGAAATGCTTGTCGGCAGTCTTAAGCTGTCTAGCGGTCTGCCAGATCCGTCCCAGGTTGGGAATATCCATATATCGACTGCGTGGTGTACCATTTTGAAGTATTTCGGACGGGAGTTTAAGTGTGGCTGTCTGAAGGTCTGCATTAAGACAGTGATAATCATTATCGCTCCACTAATATCTGCCTACTTTCTTCCACACAGTATACTGTCTTTGGTCAGACAGAACTGGCTTCAACCTGCTTCATTAGGCACCCAAATTACTTGCTGCGTGACATTTTAGGCACCCGAAAGGCAGAACAAAGATAATAGGCTTTAACCACTTCACAGTACTCGAAGCTACCTTGTGGTAGTCTTTAAACTTGTGATATGGTTCTTTATTACTTTCTTGTAGCATTTTGTTGTATTTTCAGTAATTCATTGTTCAGCAAAGTACAACTAAACGATGCTCGACTGTGTTCTCTCTTCGAACTTATTGTGGACCTTATCATGAGGCTTCAGACACAAACAGATCAGCACCATGAAGGCTTCTTCGGCGCTGCAGTCATCCGAACTGCCCTAATGCTTCTGCATAACCTGCTGCTGCGAAGTGCGTCCCGCAGAAATCGGGTATCCTCGGCATTAGTCGACTCTTCTCATAAGAAGTGGCTGGACTCACCGTGGCTCTTCCATCTCCTCCATTACCAGTGCTCAGAAGTAAGTAGTACCACGTTCTCGCGCTCCTCCAGTCGCGTATAGCACACTTCACTGAACTGACTATCTGTGATCCATTATACCCAATACCAAAAGGTATAACTGACATGCCAGTTCTCTGCTTACCCTGCAAGGTAAGCAAAGAACGGAAAAGTAATTTTGGATTACCTGCCACCACGAGCCAGCCGCAGACCACCTCCACGCATAGGATGACTCGAGACCAGCTTCATTCGTTGAGTAAGTCAAACGATTTGTCACTTGGCCACGGGCCCTCCCTTATACTGCTGCAATTTGGAATCGACAGTTCGACCGTCAATTTCGACGAGGTCCATTGTATGCTCCACACCAGGTTGTGCAGGGACGGTAACTTGCGCGTGAATTAGTTTGAAGTGATAGTAGCCTTGCGCTGCAGCTACCGCACTCTCTCCTCCTCCCCTAGCTGAGCCCAGTGTCAAGACAGAGTCAAGAAGACCGGAGATGGGAAAGGGCGCAGGTGGCTGGCGCGGCCGGAGCCGCCCCTGGGTGTACCACCACGCCTGACTCGGATACCACGGAGTGAGAGTGCCATAAAGGCCACATTAAGAAGGAGCCATTGCAGCCTGACTTACAGTCCGCCAGTCAGCCACTTCAAACAAACCACCCATTGGGCTGACCACGCTGTCCGAGTTATCCCGTCAGTTGGCAACCTTCCAAGCCACGGCTTTTAGCGCACCGTGATAGTTTCAAGCGCGTCAGATTGTTTATAGTGAGGAAAATGCGCTGATCTCTTGACCTCACTCTCTCCCCCACCCCCACAATCAGACCAAAATCCGAGCGAGTCAGTTGTCTGATGTGGGAGTGGGCGCATTGGCTGACGGGTCGGCGTACCCGTCTTCGCGCGCCTCAGCACGACCTGGCCCCCATAACGCACACGCCAGGATTTACTTACTCAGGGGATATGGAGGAGCCATAGCCGTCTGACTCCCAGTCCACTGGTCAGCCACTCGACACACAACACATACACTGGGTCGACGGCGTGGTCTGGTGTAAGCGTCAGATTGGCAGCCTTCCCAGCCACGGTTTCCAGGAAACCGTGATTTTATCAGGTACATTATGATGATTGTGAGGGTGTTGTCGATGTGTTAGTGTAGATGGTGTGCGTTGATGTGGCTTAGCCTCTGGTGGTTTACCGCAGGTTGTCGTGGAGGCGCATGTGTCCTAATAGGCCCATGCGGTGTTTAAATGTGCGGGAGCAGTGAGGGCAGTGGAGGCGGGAGCGGCGACTGTATTTCGGGGCCCCAGGCACTGGTTCACCAGGCTCCGTGCGACGGATTCGCAGGTGATCGATCAGGCCGATGCGTGAGTTGAAGTTGCGGGCGCAGTATGGGCAGGATAAATCGGTAGAGGCTGAGGTGATGTCATTCATGTTAGTGGTGGTGGCATTTGCGGTAAGAATGGCAGGAGCGGAGGGTGTGCACGGGGTATCTGTGTTGTCGGCATTGCGGTGAACTCCGCTGTCATGGATGCGCATGTAACCGAATAGGCCCATACGATGAGTGAATGCGCGAGGACAGTGAGGGCAGTGGAGGCGGCGATCTCTGATGTGTGTTGGTGCTCTAGGCACTGGTTCACCAGTCTCTGTGACTGACCAGGCCGATGCGTGAGGTGAATGTGCGGTCGCATTGAGGACAGTTTAGGAAAGAGTCCCCATCGATGATGGTGGTGGTGGTAGTGAAGGCGAAGGCGGTGGTGGGGATAACAGGCGATGAGTATTGGTATGTGGTCTCTATGATGGTGGGAGTAATGGAATTGATGCCAGGAGTGAGGGTGGGGGAGTCTGAAAAAGGTTTGGCAGAATTTGACGTAGAAGTTGGAATTGTCGGATTGTTGGTGCATTGCGTCCGAAGACGTCCGACCAGGCTGATTCGCGCGCGGAAGATGCGTTGAGAGCGCGGGCATTTTGGCAGGGCCTGGGCATCGACGGTGTTGGTCCGGGGCGCTGGTGTTTTTCGTGCCGCTCTTTGGCCTTGGCGGCGACGATCTGGTTGGCCTCATAGATTGCTGAACCAGTCTTCACGGGTCTTTTCCATGCTGGTCTATCCTAGGCGAGGTCCTCCCAGGTCGCCGGGTTAATTTGCAGTTGCTTCAGCGATTTCTTCAATGTCCTTGTAGCGTCGTTTTTGGCTTCCCTGTCGGAGAGCACCCGTAGCGACGTCTCCGTAGAAACGTCGTTTGGGTAGTCGCTCCTTTTCCATTCTTACCAGGTGGCCGCTCCATCGCAGTTGCATTTGCCTCAGCATGGCGTGGATGCTGAGGTTTCCGGTCCGCTCCAGGACTTCCGTGTCCGGGATCCTAGCATGCCATCTCAGCTTCAGTATTCTGCAGAATCAGCTGAGATGGAAGTGATTCAGCTTCCTGGCTTGGTTCGAGTAAACGGTCCAGGTCTCCGTTCCGTAAAAGAGTGTCGTCAAGACGACGGCCTTGCACATCTTCATTTTGGTGTTCGAGTGAATACCGTGGCGATTCCTCACGGAGGCCTGCAGCCGACCGAAGGCCAGACTAGCTTTGGAGATCCGTTGGGCAACCTCTTCATCGATTCTCGTGTTGCGTGACCGCGTGCTTCCTAGATAAGCGAAGGTTTCCACGTTTTTGAGTTGAGCACCGTTGACATTGATTCGGGGAGCATTGTATTCCGCGCTGGGTGGCGGCTGGTGCATGACAACCGTTTTGGCTGTACTGATTGTTAATCCGAAATTGGCGCAGCCTGCGGCGAAGATGTCCATGCTCCTTTGCATGTCCTCCTCCGTCACGGTGTTAAGGGCGCAGTCTTCCGCGAAGAGCAATTCATGGACTGTAGCCGTAGACACGCGCGTTGTGGCCTGCATACGCCGACTGTTGAGAACGTGTCCGTCAGTTCGGTAGGCGATGCGGATCCCAGGCTGCTCATCACTGTAGGCATCCATCAGCATAGCAGAGAACATGAGACTGAACAGGGTGGGAGCCAATACGCAGCCCTGCTTCACTCCGTTGGTCACTGCGAATGCTTCGGATACCGTCCCATTGTCAGTGATGCGCACCGTCATCCCGTCATGAAGCTGACGCACCATGTGCGTGAACTACTCAGGACAACCGAATTTCCGCATGACTTTCCACAGTCCGTCGCGATGCACTGTGTCAAAGGCTTTCGTTAGATCCACGAAGTTAATGCAAAGGTGAGTTCGCATCTCCTGGCACTTCTCTTGCAGCTGGTGGGCGGCAAAGATTATGTTTGTTGTTCCGCGGTGTCGGCGGAAGCCACAATGGCTTTCCGGGAGCAGGCCCTGCTCTATGCGACCGTTCAGACGATTGAGAAGTATACGGGCAAAGATTTTCCCGACGATGTTGAGCAACGCGATGCCTCTGTGATTATCACAGAGTTGCCGGTTCCCCTTCCGTTTGTAGAGATGGACGATGGTCGCGTCTTTGAAATCTTGAGGAACTTGTCCTTGGAGCCACATCTCCTGGAAGAGTGTTGTGAGTTCTGCCAGCAGCCGGGGCCCACCATGCTTGTAGACTTCTGGTGGGATTGCGTCGGATCCCGGTGCTTTTTCGTTGGAAATCTGCTGCACGGCCCGGATGGTTCCTGGTAGGGAAGGTGGCAGACCCAGTTCATTGTTCGTGTCCAATTGAGGGAGCCGGTCAATGGCAGCATCGTAGATGGCTGATAAGCAATTAAGGACACTTCTGAAGTGCTCGGCCCAGCGCTTCAGAATTTTCGATTTCTCTGTCAGCAGTGTTGTGCCGTCAGACCTGAGCAGCGGTGCGGTCCCCTTAATGCAGGGGCCGTAGATGGCCTTGATGGCTTCGAAAAAGTTTTTCATTTCATTGCGATCCGCATACCCCTGGATTTCCTCAGCCTTTCGGATCATCCAGGCGTCCTGCATCTGCAGTTGCTGTAGAAGGCGGCGGTATCTCTAGAAGGCTGCTTTGATGGCGTCAGTCCCAAGGTCCATGTAGGCTTTGTGTAATCCATTCTTCTCCGCAAGTAAGTTGTTGATGGCGACGTCATTTTCGTCAAACCAGTCCTGGTGTTGAAGGCGTGCGCGTCCGAGAACTTCGAGGGCAGTGGACTGGAGGACATTTCGCAGTTGACACCATCGTGTTTCCACGGTGGCATAATTATCTGGAGCATGTAGGTTCTCCAGGTTCTCGGTTATTTTGTTGCTGAAATCAAAACAGTGAGTAGGCAAATTTAACAAGAGTATTTAAATTACCTGGCGGCCGCTTACCTTGGGCCTTCGTCGGGGTTGCAGTCGGAGCCTCATCTGGGAGATGACGAGGCATTGATCTGTCCAACCATCGGCATCGCGGAACGCCTTGGTTACCAGCACGTCCTGTCGATCTCGCCTCCGGACGAGAACATAGTCCAGCAGATGCCAGCGTCGCGACCGAGGGTGCATCCACGTGGCCTTCTCCGCGTCGGAAGGCGGAAGAAGGTGTTGGTCAGAAGGAGATGGTGTTTCGCACACGTTTGCAGAAGAAGGAGGCCGTTATCGTTACAGCTACGGAGCCCGTGGGGACCCAGCACTCCCTGCCAGGCAGCGTGGTCCGTCCCGACGCGGGCGTTGAAGTCACCAAGGACAATTAACTTGTCCATCTTCGGTACAGTCACCAGCATGGCGTGCAGGTCCTCGTAGAATTAGTCCTTCGCCGCATCAGAGCTTGTCATTGGGGAGCGTACGCGCTGACCATGGTGGCGAACTGGTCTCCCCGAAGAGGCAGGCGGAGGCTCATCAGGCGATCATTGATACCCTGCGGCAGACAGGGCAGACGTCCCACGATGTCGTTTCGGATGGCAAAGTTAACACCAGCGTCGCGTCGCTCTTACTTTGGCCGGCCGCTTCAGAAGAAGGTGTAGCCGGCACCCACCTCCAGCTGACCCTGCTCAGAGAATCGGGTCTCGCTGAGAGCAGCAATGTCCACCTTGTAGCGCGCCAGTTCCTGAGTTAGTAGCGCCGTCCTTCGTTCCGGCCGGTTGCTCCTAGGATTGTCTAAAAGGGAACGAACATTCTAGGCTGCTAGTGCGAGTGGACTCACCCGAGCAGCCTGGAGGGTATGGCGAGGGAGATGCAAACGGGGGGTATTGTTGTTTGTTTGAGTTTTACGACCGCGTATTTTGCGATCTGCGAGCCGCGGCCGGCTGCAGAAGACGTGATAACCAGCATTTGTTTAGGGCACCTTTTCTAGCCCCTTCCTCCGCGAGGAGGCAATCAGTGCTGTCCCTAAATAGGGCTGCTCGGACATCCCAGACGGCTGCCGCACTCCACTATTGGTCATAGTTTTGTTTTAGTGGGAGAACGACCCGAGTTAGCCTTGGCCACCTACGGGGTTGCTGTCTCCCCCACCGTAGGACTTTTTGAGAGAATGTAGGTGGGAAGTTCGGGAGTCAGACATACTGGGTGTGGAGGCACATACAACACCGAAAACCCTCACCTGGTTTAGCTTGCCGGTCGTGATAGTTGCCCGGGGTGTGGCCGCTGGGAAACACCCAACTTCGAGGAGCCACAGGTGAGAGCTGGGTACCAGTTAGAGGTGGTCACAGGAGCATTCACCACCTGTATGAGTCAAATAGAGCGACCAAATGCTCGACAAATTGAGTCTGAAGCCCTAATCTTCTTCGGTGGTCACGCGTCTGGCGTAATAGTTGTCAGACCGAGGTTTTGATAACCGTTCGTTCTTCGTCATCATACACCAAGGTTATGAGCAAAAAAAGTACATGAGAAAAACCAGTTCGTAGCAAGCACACGAAAAGCATTAACTATTGCAAAATGAAGAAAACTCATTAGAACAAACTAGTCACTGGGGTGAAAACCTTTTACTCATTCCCGGTCGCTACTGTCTGGCAAAAATAATAAACACCTTTTTCTCATAAGTATGTCTTTTCAAAAGTCGTGCTTACTTATTTATTTGAGTGACTCCTGCTCATATGGCAGTTCCTGTTCTGCAGATTATGCTAGTTGTAGGTAGTTGTAAGGTAGGAACACAGTTGGTGCGATGCCGTATCTCATCACTGAACCTTTATTTTCTGCTTTAACATCACCAAAACAGCACGACTACTGGGTCTGAATAGAACCTGCATACGTTCTCAGAATATTCGTAAGTAAATGCGCAAGGCTTGTAGGCTTAATCTTTACCTGGTTTCCTGTCTGTTTATCTAAGGTTCGTCTATTCGCACTACATGTCCTCTCAGAGGCATGTCTAATCTCGGATTGGCTTGAAAGACTGACCTCTCTGGCACGGTACTTTGATACTAGCCACTTCTGGCAGCCAACCCAAGAACCTTTTCCTGCTGGCTCTGCACTCTGGGGATTGGGTCTCCGCTTCTTGCTAAACCCAACACTCTCAGCTCGGATGCGATGTGCGGCAGCGCATCTACTGATCAATCTTTCTACCGTCCTGGCCGCGGACAAATTGACCGTCTGCTATTTGCCGCCCGACCTCGCCAGTGCCTCTTCACTCGCCAACATGTTTCTTCCAGGCATAACGGGTACTATGACAAAAGGGAAGCAGGATGCGGTAGGCGACGACGGGTCTCGAGTTGGACAGAGGAACTTTCTTCAGTACGTTAGCAGACTTGCACAGCAGGAGGGAGATGTGGAGCTCGGCGATCATTCGCCTTCAGACTCTTCCATTGAAACCTCTACCTCTGGCTCCAGGGCCAAGTCGTCTGTTTCGTGTACTGAACGTTCCAATATATGCGACCTCCCTTTCTTCAAACCTGGTCGCTCTTTTTCGCTGAACATAAAACGACTGAGCGGGCCAGTGGGGTTATCGGACATGACCTGTCTACTTCTGTCCGAAGTCGCAACGATGCAGCAGCGGCAGCGAGTGGTAGAAAGCAGAGCTAGCCGCGCTTCCCCTGTCGTCTCATCTGTCAACGGCATCAGTCCGTCTTCTTTTGCGACGGACGGTGATGAACTCCATTTCACTGTGATGGACCTACCTGATCGTTTAGTCGCACCCACATTTATTGAGTCCAACACAAAGGTAAATGTCTGGTCCCCTCGGTTAATCTAGGTTTCTTTTTGCACGTGTACTTACGAATCTCATTATTTCTTCGAATGTCAGCTGCACATTACTGGTTTGGGTGGACTCGCTTGTCTCCTGGATTCGTTCGACTTCTTCGCTGGCGTTATTAATTTGCTGGGTAGCTACTATCCGTATCCAGTGCTGTCAGAAGAACTCAGACGGAAGTCTTCATTTATTTTGCAGGTGATTACGTTTTGTACTGGTGCATGCCTGGTTTTTAAGTATTTTAATGATATTGCGAAGCAGAGAGCCTGATGTCTGCTCTCTGTTATCGCCTTTTTTTCTGGTTCTCAAGTGGAGCTCGGTACCGCACTTCTTTTATTTGCCCTACAGACATCTATTCTGGAATATCCTTCTGTTCGCTCGTTGGCGAACATATTCACTAATTACTGAGTCTGACTTGAGTTTTGAATTGTACTTGTACTTGGTGTAGCGGTGATCATGCCTGATCTAGCCGGCCTTGATGCCATATTGTACCTCTCCACGCGTGACGATTTGTGGCAGCGGATCTGGACAGCTCAACCCAGCGATGGAGATCAAAAACTAAAGGCCCAAGAACCTCTTCCATGTCTTGACGAACTCGCTCGAGCCAGCTCTTGAGTTGACCTGTACTTCTTTACCTCCAGGTTAGCAACGGCGCCGAATCGAAGGCGGACGACGGCGAGCGTATCCAAAACACCTCAGTCTTCTTTCGAATTTTCGTAGATAGGCTTGATTAACATGGTTTCTTGGACTCAAAAATTTTGCGACAGCTCATCAGCTGCATCCTGTCGCTGCATAACATAAAGAACTAATGAGGGAATACAGCAAATTTGAACTCGTACGGAAAAATTGATGTAAAAGAGCAAGGCCATGGTTTAATGCCGTAAGGCCAATCAATATAATTAGTAACTTGAAACAACACGAGAAAGATAAGTGGGGAACGGACAAAGTAAGGGGACATGTGTACATCAAGGAGCTAGAGGTTACCATGGCACATTTAAGTTGACCATGTGCTCCAAATGTTTATAGAACGCAGCTGATGAACTGTTGCGCAACTTTTCGCGTCAAATAAATCCTGCTCTACTCGCTTGCTTTAACTTCCTATCGGGAAAAGTGCTTCAAATTTGCAACATAATTTCGATAAAAAAACATCTAATAAAGAGAAGGATGGTCAACCTAAGCCGGCAGGCTCCCTCCCAACACGATGGAAGAACCTGCCTCCGACAGTTGTTGACGATTATATTAGCAGTACTGCATGCCGAGGTAGTGCGGTAATCAAAGCACGCGAACGGTCGGCGCGTCATTTGCCATTCTATGAAAGATCTATCTTGCTTTTTTAAGGGCACAGTTCCTGGTTTCTTATTAATTTTCTGACACTAGCTTCAATCCGAAGGAAGTAAATTTTAAAAGACAGATCTGGCTTCCTTTTGCTGTATAAAATAGATTTCGAAACATTATTTGCTCGGGGGTAGTTGAACAGCTAGTACCACTACCTTTGCTATTCCCGTCATCATAAACAGATGTCCGTTTAGATGGATAGTGTTGGTTTTGTTGATTGGGGGTAAACCCTCAGTGCGCATAGTGGTGGTAATAGAGAATTTCGAGCAGACAAGACAGTGCCGGCAGTGGGGTCTTTGCAGATGACGGAGTTATGCTCTTGACTCGAGGGAGCAGTATGTGTGGATCCGAGTTGCACAGTTGTCACATAAACGGTATCTTCTCCCCCGTGCAATTCTAAAGGCCACAGCCGGACCCTTCATCGTGTTCTGATTTTCCTTGGTATGAATTCCATCGAAATTGGTGGGTTATTGTCTTGCCAGATTAAATTGAAAGTTGATTTTACCGGTAAGTGACCGATGGTTTGCTTTACTGCTTTAAGGGGAACGGACTTTGACGTCACTGACTCGAAAACTCTAGGCGATTCATCCATGTCGCTATGGCCTTCCTATCGTTTTCGGATTGTCAACACCTTTTGAACGTTGTTAGGATAAAATGCAAGGACACGTTCACCAAAAGCATACTCAGATTTCGTTATATTGGTAAAGTGAATAGCCAACTTTAGAAATATCGGAGTCCTTAGAAATTTTTCTCTGATAATTCCTTCATTTGCTCGTCGGTTTCCTTGGTTTCTGTAGTTTGCACGCGTTATGATAAATCAAGTTCTACTTATTCACTTTCTGCTGCTACCATCACAGGTTGGTTTATGCCAATTATTTACTTCGCTTCACGGTTTTAATACCTTTTGTTTTTTCCCCTTTATCACTTTGCTCAACGACTACTAGTACGCTTATTTACAGCGCATGACATTTCATAAGTAACCCCCTTAAAGCTGCTCTTCTTTTTGCGAACCCCTGC
The DNA here is from genome assembly GCA_017591395.1 of Schistocephalus solidus. Classification (NCBI taxonomy): domain Eukaryota; kingdom Metazoa; phylum Platyhelminthes; class Cestoda; order Diphyllobothriidea; family Diphyllobothriidae; genus Schistocephalus; species Schistocephalus solidus. Next base: position 175,147 of record WEDG01010497.1, on the reverse strand, counting down.
AGATTAGCCGACAGACGGATGATGCCATTTCGGGCCATGAAAACAAAGGACGTGTGGAAGGTGTTGAAAGCAGTCTTTCTGCTCCCAGCAGTCCTTCACCACCCTATCTGATGAGCTACGTGTGTCGCCTTGTCACGAGTCTCGTACTTCTTTTGCCAGATTTAATGGTGCAACGTTTTACAGATCTCCAGTTCCCTCAGATTCTTATGAATATTATAGATCCAGGTGAGTTGCTAGTGCCCTTGAATGAACCCATTATTTGGTAACGATCACTAAATTACTCTACGTATATGAGTGTGTCTTTAATAATTTATGTATTTTAAATTGCGCCTAAGAAGTCCTGGGTCACGAAAATTTCGTTTGGTTGTGTTTAGAACTGCTGAAAGTGTTGGGCAACTACTCTCATGTACACCGCTATCCATACCTCTTGGGCACTCATCTGGTCTCCGCCTACGCCGAATGCCTTCGTTGTTTTCGGTGCCTGATTTGCTTAAACGAAAGGACAAAACTGTCCTTCCTTTCGGACAGCCGTTTCCTTGCGCTCGTGGTCCAGATTCTCTCAATATCTCAAGGTGAGTCTTTTATATACACCGGTTACCTTGTGCTTTAGTCTGATTTCTTTCCATGACTTTCGCACGCTCAGATGTTCGCTTAATCTACGGATATTTATTCATTAATATAGTTTTTTTTACTCCCTCGTTTTCAACATTTCCTTTACCAACCGAAGGCACTTAACGCTATTTCCTCTTCTAGGGAACTTAAATCTGGAGTCTTTGTGGCGGGAGCAGATGCTCTTTTTCATTTCCCTACTGGAACCGGAAACGGAGGATCCCGAGGATTTACTCTTGCGTCACGCCCTGCATCCTCTGGCCGCGAAGGCAACCAGTTGGGGAGGACTTGTTAATAGGCTTATTGGACGCAGTGTCCATCTTAATGAAGCTACGCTGTCTGGAAAGACGAGCCGATGTCTGCATGACGCAGAAAGGTAAGTGTAAATGTTCCATCTACTTTTAAAACGTAGTAGCTATTATTATGTCTCTAAAAATGATTTTCTTTCGGCAGAAATCGCACTTTCGACATGACTCGCACAGCTGCGATCTTCCTGTCGGTTGTCCTCTCCCGTCGTTCCTCACGCACACTTAATGCACTCAGGATGCAGGGCGTCATGAACGGGTCATCCATACAGAGTAAACTTCAGACCACTACCAGTGTCTCCCCCTGACTCGCTTCGTGCTTCTGTTTACTTTGATAACCCCGTTCCCTCCGCACTCGATAAAGCTGTAGGCCGCACCGAGCTTGACGAGTTTTGGGACCTCCGACATGAAGATGAACGCCAGGCGGCCCGTTCAGTGTCTGGCTGTATCGCTATCTCCCTGGCCACATTGACGGAATCCTTTCCACAGCCCCGTATAGGCCTTGACGGCTGCTATCTGTCTTCAACAGACCACCGCCAAATCAACAGTGAGGAATGCGGCACGCCTGACAGCTCAGTGCCCATCTTCGGTCTTTCTTCAGCACACAGGCAAGCCGTGCACTCGGCCCTCAGGATCCTGCTTTGCACTTCACCAATGGCAAAACGGGCTGTCTTGGCCGGTACGTACAAAACAGTATTTTGTTTTAGCATCAAAGTTATTCTGACACGAGCTCTATGCAATCGCGTGATTTCTGTTGCGTTCTTATTTACGTATATTGATTACATATACTATGAGGACAGTTTATAGCTGACCGCTGCTCAGGCCTGACGGCACAACTCTGCTGAAAGATAATTCCGAAATTTTGAAGCGCTGGGCCGAACACTTCAGAAGCGTCCTTAATTGCTCATCAGCCATCGCCGATGCTGCCATTGACCGGCTCCATAAAGTTACCACGAAAAATGACCTGGATCTCCCGCATTCCTTACCAGAAACTATCCGGGCCATGCAGCATATTTCCAGCGGTAAAGCACCAGGATCCGACGAAATCCCACCGGAATTGTACAAGCACGGTGGGCACCGACTGATGGCAGAACTCACAACACTCTTTCAGGAGATGTGGCGCCAAGGACAAGTTCCTCAGGATTTCAAAGACGCGACCATCGTCCATCTCTACAAACGGAAGGGGAACCGGCAACTCTGTGATAATCACAGAGGCATCGCGTTGCTCAACATCGTCGGGAAAATCTTTGCCCGTATACTCCTCAATCGTCTGAACGGTCGCATAGAGCTGGGCCTGCTCCCGGAAAGCCATTGTGGCTTCCGCCGACACCGCGGAACAACCGACATAATCTTTGCCGCCCACCAGCTACAAGAGAAGTGCCAGGAGATGCGAACTCATCTTTGCATTAACTTCGTGGATCTAACGAAAGCCTTTGACACAGTGCATCGCGACGGACTGTGGAAAGTCATGCAGAAATTCGGCTGTTCTGAGTAGTTCACGCACATGGTGCGTCAGCTTCATGACGGGATGACGGTGTGCATCACTGACAATGGGACGGTATCCGAAGCATTCGCAGTGACCAACGGAGTGAAGCACGGCTGCGTATTGGCTCCCACCCTGTTTAGTCTCATGTTCTCTGCTATGCTGATGGATGCCTACAGTGATGAGCAGCCTGGGATCCGCATCGCCTACCGAACTGATGGACAAGTTCTCAACAGTCGGCGTATGCAGGCCACAACGCGCGTGTCTACGGATACAGTCCATGAATTGCTCTTCGCGGAAGACTGCGCCCTTAACACCGTGACGGAGGAGGACATGCAAAGGAGCATGGACATCTTCGCCGCAGGCTGCGCCAATTTCGGATTAACAATCAGTACAGCCACAACGGTTGTAATTCCCCAGTCGCTCCCCAGCGCGGAATATAATGTTGCCCGAATTAATGTCAACGGCGCTCAGCTCCAAAATGTGGAAACCTTTGCTTATCTGGGATGCACGCTGTCACGCAACACGAGAATCGATGACGAGGTTGCCCAACGGATCTCGAAAGCCAGTCAAACCTTCGGCCGACTGCAGGCCTCCGTGTGGAATCGCCACGGTATTCACCTGAACACCAAACTGAAGATGTACAAGGCCGTCTTCTTGACGACACTTCTTTACAGAGCGGAGACCTGGAGCGTCTACTCGAGCCAGGCCAGGAAGCTGAATCAGTTCCATCTCAACTGCCTCCGCAGAATACTGAAGCTGAGATGGCATGCTAGGATCCCGGACATGGAAGTCCTGGAGCGGACCGAAGTCCTCAGCATCCACGCCATGCTGATGCAAGTGCGACTGCGATGGAGCGGCCACCAGGTGAGAATGGATGACGAGCGACTACCCAAACGACTTTTCTACGGAGATGTCTTTAAGGGTTCTCGCCGACTGGGAGGTCAAAACGACGCTACAAGGACACTTTGAAGAAATCGCTGAAGCAACTGAAAATCAACCCGGCGACCTGGGAGGGCCTCGCCCTGGATATACTGGTATGGAGAAGATCCGTGAAGACTGGTTCAGCAATCTATGAGGCTACCGGATCGCCGCTGCTAGGGCCAAAAGGGTGGCTCGCAAATCACTGGCACCGCGGATCAACACCGCCAATGCCCACGCTGTCAACGTACATTCTATGCTTGAATCGGCCTGGTCGGACATCTTCGGACTCAATGCAACAACAATCCCCCAACATCAACCTCTGCCACACCTGCCTCAGACCCCACGACCACCACCACCCCAACCACTGATAACAACTTCATCGATGCCCCGCCAACCACGACCACTGACACCACCCTCCCTCCTCTACTCCCTGTGCCGATCACGGCAACGAACACCACTTGCCAAACTCTCACCACCTCAGTAGCCACCTCCGACTACCTGCCACCTGCTACCTCCAGCATCACCACCGCTCCCAGTACCAGCGATGGGGACTCGGTACTAACCTGTCCTCATTGCGATCGCACACTCACCTCACACATCGGCCTGGTCGGTCAGTAGCGAATCCATCGCACTTAACCTGGCGAACTAGTGCTTGAAGCACCAGCACCCAGCAGAGACCGCCGCCTCCAATGCTCTCACTGCTCACGCGCATTCACCCATCGCATGGGCCTGCTCGGTAACATGCGCATCTACGAAAGCGGAATCCATCGCGATGCCAGCACATCTTTCGCACCCATGAACACTTCCCATACTCGTCCTTTGATCTCGACTACCAGTTCTAGCAGCATATCCCCCCCGGACTCAGCACCTCATAACCTATATTGTTCTCATTGTCACCAAACGTGCACATCACGCATCGGCCTAGTCGGTCACTTGCGAATCCATCGCACAGAGGCCGGCGAACCAGTGACAGGAGCACCAACATACACCCGCTGAACCCGACTCAACTGTCCGCCCTGCCCACGCACATTCACACACCGCATGGGCCTATTAGGTCTCATTCGACCTGCGGTTGAACACAACTACATCCCTCCCCATCAGCTTTTGCACCTCACGTGATCACATGCAACACCACAAAAACATGCTCTCAGTCTGCATAGCTGATTAAGAGACAAGTATGATCCTCAGCTCTTTCTCCATGTGACTCCTCTGTTGCATATGTGATCTGAACTTGAGAATATGACGGGGCGATAAGCGCCGTGGGTTAGAAGGTTGTCAACTGGCAATTACACTCAGAACTCACAGTCAGTCCAATGTGTATTGTGTGGAGTGGCTGACTGGCGGTCTGAGAGTCAGGCTGCGATGGCTCCTTCTTAAGCTGACATCTGACTTTCTCAAACATTTGAGATATGTGCGGTTCAACCCCTGTTGTGTGAAATCCTGGTGCTTCTGTTTGGGGGGCCAGGTCGTGTACGTAGTACACGTAGATGAAGTCACCAGCAACTGCGCCCACTTCCGCATCAGACAACTGGCCGGCTTTGACGGTGGTGTGATTGTGGAGGTGGGGAGAGAGTGAGGTCGACGGCTCCGCGTATTTTCCTCACAGACAATCTGACACGCTTGAAACTATCACGATGCGCTAAAAGCGGTGGCTTGGAAGGTTGCCAACTGACGGGATAACTCGGACAGCGTGGTCAGCCTAATGTGTGTTTTGTGTAAAGTTACTGACTGGTGGACTGAGAGTCAGGCTGCAATGACTCCTTTTTAATGTGGCCTTTATGGCACTCCCACTCCGTGGGATCCGAGCCAGGTGTGGTGGTACACCCAGGGGCGGCTCCGGCCGCGCCAGCCACCTGCGCCTTCTCCCTATCTCCCGTCTTCTTGACTCTGTTATGACACCGGGCTCATGTGGGGGAGGAGAAGAGAGTGCGGTAGATGCAGCGCAAGTCTGCTATCACTTTCAACTAAATCACGCGCAAGTCACCGTCCCTGCACCAACCTTCCGTGGAGCATACGGTGGACATCTTCGGACTAAGACGGTCTAAATTTTAGGCTACCAGGCGCGTCCGTGGCCCCCTGGTCATGGACTGATCTCCAGTAAAAACGAAATAAGTAGGTTTTAGAGTCTGAAGAACAAGGTTAGAATCCATTACGGTTTCCAGTGGCGATTAATGTCTGGCAATCCGACAGGGCTTTACGGACGTTTACAGCTCTGGACCCTATAAAGTGTTTGCTGGCGAAACATGGAGGCTTCTGCCTTCGAGTTCCGAAACTAGGAAGCTGTCCTTCCACCAATTCTCAGTACTTGGCAGCCTGTCAACAAACTACGACTTTGCTGCATTTTAGGCCACCGGAACTATGGTTCGTCCTGCTGAAGGTCAAGCTGCTGTAAAGGATAATCTCTTAACAGTCCGTATGGCTTATACCTTTTGTAGAACGGACCCAAAAGACGGGGGTTTACTAAACCGCCGTTGTTTCAGATATCTGACGGAATCGGAAAGCGCCCATTCTCTGTTATCCCTAGTCTTTCACTTGCATATTTTCCTGGCATCCTGCTGAAGGTCAAGCTGCTGAAAAGTGATAATCTCTTAACGGTCCGTATGGCTTATACCTTTTGTCGAACGGGCCCAAAAGACACGGGGGTTTGCTAAACCGCCGTTGTTTCAGATATCTGACGGAATCGGAAGGCGCCCATTCTCTGTCATCCCTAGTCTTTCACTTGCATATTTTCTGGCATCTGAGATTAGTTTCCGTCCTAAAAAAACAAGTACGTTTGTTCCAACTGCCAACAAGCTTTTGAGTCCAAAATATAAAGTGCCGTGGCTAATGTTGTAGTGAAAACGGATTAAATCACAATAAATAAACGTTTTATAATTTTCCTTATTACCGACTAATTCATATTGTTCGTAGCTGTGATTTCCAATATGCACACCTTGTTGGTACCTTATTTTCCAACTGATACGCCTCTCACCTACAGTTGGTGGCTCGTCCGAGGTAGCTCCTGTGTCGTCCACTGACACGCACTTAACTCATCCTGTCTCTATGCCAACTCTTCAAACCTTTTTAGTCGGCTTTTTGGACAACATATGTCTGCTGTGTCGCACGCTCGTGGAAAAATTAAATCTGACTCTACAACGCCTGCCTAGTATTAAGTCAACTCCATTTCTACCACCTCCACCCTCACAATCTTCGATCTCCAACGCCGCTCCCTCTCTCACCTTGGATGGCAGGGTAACTGGCATCCGTGAAGAGGATCGACTCTCCCGATGTCGCCAACAAGCCTGGAAGGTCCTTACAGAGGAGCTTGTTATTCAGTTGGAATTAATGGGTAATCTCATCTATGGAAGCCCGGTTGCCAAACAGGCTGCCGTCAGGGCCAACCTCCCTGCTGTAAGTCCGTGCTGATCTTACTGCTACTCGTTTTCAGTAGTTCCATCTGTGTTAAACAATGGTACTTTTTTGAGAGCGATTCCGTTTTGGGTTAGAAGATTTGTTCGGTTGGCGGAAAAAACGAGCTCTCCGTAAATTATCCGAATTTGGTCGGCCTTTCTCCTTCAAAATCATCTCGGCGACGCGACCACCGCATTGCTACAAATGTGGAAATTTCTCCGTCGAAATTTCCCCTTATGTTCATCTAAGTACCTACTTAGGATAACTGCCGTCAGGATGAATCTAGCTGCGATGGTCTGATTTGAAAGGAGGTCTGGGAGTTTTCACTTCCACGTGCTTTAGCTCCATATAAATGTAAGATTGGTTAAACGGCTTTGGGCAACTACGAGGTATTCTGATCGCCAGTTTAGCTTCCGTCGCCCGCGTCTGTGAATTGCGTTTTCTAATACTGCGAGTTTTAGGTAAATATGATGACCGTTTCAAAATTTTCAGCTCGCTTTGTCACGCGTAATATAAGTTCATCAATCGCAGTTGATGAATTTCCCTTTCTGGGTCGGTACAGAAGTAGCGTTGACTTCGTTTGAATTTGTTTCCAATTTCACGGATTTGTGTGACTTCTGACTCACTCACTCTTCTTGTACCCACCATTGTCTAGTGATCAACTCGAGCCAAGACGTGTAGAGGTGACCAAAGAGACTAAAGCCACGTCTTTACGTGCCACGGGCGTGCTGATTCGTACTTCTACTAAAACCAGTTATAATTAGAGGGTCAAAGGTCTCAACTCAGTGATAGTGTCGCAAAGATTGCAGCAACGAATGGTTTTGACTTGACCCTCGGTGCTGAAACGGGCCAGTTTGTTTCGTCACCTGGCAACCCTCCTGGTCACCAGTGTCACTGCGTCGTGATAGATTATAAGTACGTTGGTTTCTTTATAATGTAGAAACTACATGACTCACATGTCCGTCTCGAATGCACAACTGGGTGGGGGCGGCGTGCAGGGATTATAGCCTTCTCACCTCTTCGTAATTTGCGCTAACCCCAACCATTGTCAGTCGTAGCTTTCCTAGCCTACCATCCAGTGCTCTAATCCCGTGATTTTGTCTGACGCCTGACTGTTTTCAACAGTTCTAAAGTTCGAGGACTTTCACAGGTAATCACAGGGCGTCTAAACTGGTCGTTCCCGGCTTATTGCTGTCCTCAGCCAGTGAACTCAGAGGTCTTGTCCAAGTTAAATGTTCGCAAGCAGATTGCTGATTGCAAAGAGCTTTTATTATTTTTTTATTCATCGCAATGCCTTCCAATGCAGAATCCTTATTTCCTTATTCGATACTCGGTTCTGTTGTCATTTCCTAGTCTGGTATTTTCATCCGTTTGTACTAAACGAGCTGAACTGCTCCCCCTGTTTCTCCTTTCGGTGTCTCGTGTGTGGTCTTAAGTGCTTCCCCTGACTATTAATTGTTTGCTGTTGGTACTACCTCTCCCATTCTCTTTATTTTCTTAGCAAATTCACAACATCCAAGTAGCTTGTCTCCTTTCGAACTGCTGATTGGCCGCGGGCCATGCGCTTGTTCTGTTACTGTTGTAAAATAAGGTATAACTATTGACGTTTGGGATCTTAGGAGCTGGAACAGTTCGTTGACAGGGGCTGCAGCAGACGACTCGGGGCTCATTGCGTCTATGTAGCTCGTTCCTTTGTTTGAAAGTGGTTACGGAAAAGGTCAAATAAAGTCTTTCTTGTGCTTGTGCCTGATACGAGTTCACTATTTGATCTGCTTCGGTGACGTTGCGATTAGAAATACTCCACAGGCGACTGTCGATGGCTGCAGGCCTAGAAATCCCGACTCACTCCCTTCTCTAACCTTTCATTATGACGGCTCGGTCGTGGCAAATGCCGACGTTCACCTAGTGTCTCTTGAAATGATTGAAACATTGACTGGATCGTTGCTTCGTTTATAATGTTCTGAACATTCGCGACATCTACCGAACTCTCTTCCTTCATCCACCTTGCTCCAATGGCAAGACGATGTCAAGGCCGGAGGTTGGCCCGGACGCTGACAAATTTGAGCGACCCACCGACGCAGGCCCTATAGGATCTGGTCTACACTGATTTTACCGGGCACCTGTAAGGGTGGCACGGAGTCCGCATATTTAATGATGCCATTAGGGCCATATTGAGAAGGAGCCATTGCAGCCTGACTCTCCATTCAACAGTCAATTCAATATACCCCCACGAGAATCGAGTTATCCCGCTCGTTGGGACCCTTTAAAGCCACTACTCTTAGTGCTCCGGATTTATTATAGAGGTATTTGCTGATTTGTCACGGGGATAAGTTCGGAGTTTTGATTTCACTTCATACACCAGTCGGATGTCCCATCTTGTCATTCGGTCTTGTGATACACATCCCCTAGCATCTGCAAGCGTGCAGCACCGACCAGGCGGATGCCTGGTACACGCGTATCTGGATAGGGTTTGAAATGTTGCGGCGGTTCTATAGGTGCCTTCGAAGGCTCTACTCTAGCAAATAATGAGCAATTATTCACCTAAGGGAACGCTTTGTTTCTTCTTGCTTTGTACACCGTTACCTAGCTGCGCATCACTACCTAGTTTTGGCCACGTTTTCTATGTTGTAAGTCTCTTTTAGGAGTTTTGGTTTGCGTCCGCGTTCCAGTTAAATGCTTAGGTTTCTTTGGGGCGGTGGCATCTCACAAGCACGTTCTCCGTCGCGTTGGCACCACCAACACCTTAGTTGTTTTTCTTATTTTAGCCACAACAGCCTATTTTCTTTTGTGTACTACGAATTGTTGTCGCCTTGTAATGGATAAAAAGAGGACTTTTCAGCCCCTTCTAGCGTTTTTTCCACCCCTCGCTTTATTGATCCGCAACTGCCCCATAACCCATTCGAAGCCTTTATGATCAATTTATTGCCTGTTTCAAAGTGAGATATCTGGAAGAGCATATTACTTATCATCAAAACATCCGCACACTGCACCACAGCTGACGCGAGGGAACATTGTGTCTCCGTGCCACGTCAAATTTCCGGGTATAAGCGTTAGCTGAAGCGCTTTCGAGTTCTGGAGTGTAGCGACTACACTCGACTGCAGTCAGTGAACTGACCACCTCATGCAACTGATATTTCAAACTAAACAAGGTGTTTACCCCTCTCTGAGCATGCTGTCGTAGGAGCATGCACGTAAACTGACTAAAGACAGGACGGAGCCTGCAGATATCTTTCCTTTTTTATTGCGACTTTCTTCCATTGATTTCACCTTCATGCTTCCTACTACCCACTCAGTTGGCACAAAAAATCTGGCCCCTGGGTCTCTACGACTCTCGCGTGATGCACGCACTCCTCTTTTGCCTGATCAACTTCTCGGCAGACTCGCCATCCGCTGCCACCGCTCTTCTGATCGGGGCCTCCACTGCAACCCCTCACTGTCGCCCTTGGCTGCAAATCAGACTGCCTCGCAGCCACGAGTTTTCAGCAACTGTAAGGAATATTAAGCTTTTTGTTTAACTCACGCTCCTCGCTAGCTCTCTTTGCTTCTCTCAATCTGTTAACAGCTGACCTGTGCTATTAGGAGAGGTGATATACTCAAAATATTTCAACTAAATACCCCCCGCCCCTGAAGAAGACCGTTGCAGAGGGAAAATGAATCGATTTGAACCTAAATAGTAGTGCTCAAACATACTTTATATATTAGGATATACTACTTATGCAGCTTAGTTCTCAATCGAAGACATAATAATCAAGAAGACAGAAATTCATTGGTACCAATAACTTATGCTACGCGAAGGGTTTTGCGTAACTCGAGCAATTAGACTTCTCTATCACCAGCTCAAAACAGAGTGAGTGCGTATTGCCCTATCCATTTAGGTCTATGAACTTTTTGGCTGTTCGACAATTTAACTGACCGATGTTATCTACCAAAGAGAGAGGTAGGCTGATTGGCAGCAGAAGATAGAATGCGATGATATGTCAAGGCAGGCAAAATGTGAAAAAAATATAACAGCAAAGTTAATGAGAGCAAGAATGACTTAAGTAAGAGCACAGCAGAAAAAATTTAAGGAATGGAGTATGGAACACTAGATTTGCATTCCAAGACACCACTTGAGATTAGTCTAGACCAGGGAATCCATTCCGGCCACATTCATAACACATTCAGCCATGAATCGCATCGGCAAATGTATGTTACTGAACCAGCGACTTTAGCTTCGGTGCTTAAAGTGCATACCAAAGGAATCTTCCTGATCTCCTATGAAATCATAGCTAATAGGCTTTTACTTACCATCTATCACTCATTCGCTAGTGTGGCACGTTACCTCGTAGGAATTTGCTTCTCCGGGCTTTGTTAGCGAAACACAAACGTTAACTTAACGTGACTCCAGTCCTCTTCCTGGTTCAATGCATGTTTTTTTATTTTGTTGATTTAGGTGTTGTGTCTTCTGTCAGAAATATACCGCTTTGCAAGCCTGCCTAAGCTAATACCTCAAGCTAACACGGGGGAACCATATAAAGTTCCCATTTTCACCAACCTCTGTACTTGTGCAGACATATACTCGATAATGTAACGAATTAAATATGCGCACCTTCACGAATAAGTACTTGTTATTGATGAAAATGCCTCAAAAAACACAACCCAGTAAGCTAAAACTTCAACTAAGTGTTAAAGCAATACCAGTATCTCTGGAAATAACAATTTTTGAAAAAGGAAAGTGGTGATCCCGGCCACGTGAACGTTTCTCTCAAATACTTAGCTTGTATTTGTAGAAGAACAGTGCTTCTCCATGTAAACAACCCAGTAAATAAAACCATATGCACAAAACCTTAAACGGGTCTTTGGGTGTCCTCGGGTGGTATACCCTCTGGAAATTAATGTAATCTGCGATATGACTGTTGGCCGACCGCTTATTATTTAATTATGTATTTGCTCATGATATTATAAGGATCCAATGTCCATTTTTCATTTCGCACTGATTTGGACAATGTTGACTAGGGAGAATAGGTGTTTACTTGCGTTTGCGGATAACAACGTCATGTCAAGAGGTTGCTCAGTGACTAAGTAATCGGAATTTTACTAACCGATACCACCATAAACTGCAACCCTTTTCTGTGTATCAACAAAATTTAATCTCCGTGCAATTACTGCTGAATTTTTGGCGACGGCGGAGTCTCTGAGTTTCAAGGCGTCCTTGCAATGTTAGTGACTACCTTGTGCTTTTCAATTTTCCAAATTTACTGCCCGAAAATTTGGTTTCTGTAGTTCAACCTATGTAGTAGGCCCGAGAAAGTTCTTTACGTCGATAGCGGATTTGGTCGTATTTGCGCATCCCTTAAGCATGAAAATTAGTTGTCGAACAAAGTGGACTTTCTCATAGAAAAAACTGTAACTTGCTCTTGCTCAAACAGAAAACACCTCTTATATGTTCTCTATTTAGAAGTGATTTACTTAAGTATTTCGTTAATGAAAGCCCCCTTTCTTCATCTTTTTCTGAAGTGGAGTCAAGTAATAAATTCTAACTTTTTGGTCGCTTATGCCCTTTTTCTAGCCCATACTTTTAACTTCTGCTGCAATCGAAAAAATTCCCTTTTCGCCTTTTGTTTGCTGTTATTTTTGTTAGCCTTAGCGACCGGCCATGTAACTACTATAATATTTATAAAATGGCTTGAGATGTGCCCTTTACTGAACATACACACTAGCGGTAACTGCAGCGCTCAACAAAGCACCTTAGCATTTTTTAGAAAGTTAAAATGGCCGCCGTTGTCATTTATTTAAGGAATATTGGTATATGTTACGAAAATAGGGGTCCGTTTTAACAAGAACAGTTCCTGTTAACGTTTTTTCTCCCTATTAAAGCAAAATTTCGCACATAGTTACGGACAAAAATTGTAAATGAAAGAAAAGGTTTTTTTGTTGAAAATAGTGTGCTCATTCACATTTTGGCGCCCCTGATTTAAGTGGATTGAAAAGTAAAGTTTCCAGTTGGCGACGGTTGATTTGATAGATCTTTCTTGCTTGGACTATTGCAATGAACTAGAGGCACGCGGACTAATTCACAAATGTGGTATGGGAAATTTAGTATAGTATGGATTTTCGCCAATCTAAATTAACGTTGATTTCCATCCAAAATTGTGAGGTTTCTTGTGCCTGAATTAACTGCAACAGAATCCATTTGAGGAAGTCTCTTTTTCTTCGCGCAATGTTTGAAGTACTCTGAACTTACCATTTAAATCAGCATGCAATTTACTTATAACATAGGCCTCCAGCGTTTTGATTGTTTGCACTCATCTGCATTTCCTTTGCATTTTTCAGGGTCTTCTTGGACTGTTAATCGTAGAATATGTACAAAGGGGCGATCGAATATTTATTTATGCAGATAAGCTCCGAAGAGTTGGCAGAGGTTACAAACAGACAACCATTTGCCGGGTCCATCTCCGTCAAAATATGGTAGCAGAGAAGACGACGGAGCGCGGGGGTAGATTTAGCCAATTCTAAAGTTAGCCATCACCTCACGTCATTTTGTCCGTCGTAATCCGAAGATGTCTACCGTATGCTCCACAGCATGGTGGTGCAGGGACGGGGACTTGTGTCAAATTAGTTTTAAGTGATGTTAGAATTGCATTGCATCTACGCACTCTCTCTCTTCCTTCACCCGCCTGCGCCCGGTGTCAAGACAGAGTCAAGAAGACCGGAGGCGGAGTCGGGCGCAGATGAATCATCTCCCGCGGAGTGGAAGAGCGGAGTGCGGCATGAGCCTGCACTTATGCGTGCTCATGTTGGGTACGCGCACCCCCCATGTTCGGCATTTGTTATGGCACCTCATTCTAAATAACGCATGCCGTACCCTGATTTGGCCGCCGTGTTGTTCCAGCGCATCTACCATGCGGCTCATTTCGGGGGGCCACCAACTACGCCCAGAATCCCAAGCCTACGCACGCACATGTCACATGTGGTACACAGACGGGGTCTGTCCGGGGGGTCATGGGTCCTTTCTCGACGTGACGTTCACCAACGTCTCGCCACTTGACAGTCTCCGTTTCCACAAGTCGGGTATTTATTTATGGGCGCACGTAGATCCACTGGCGTCCCAGAGCAAACAAGATTCTGACAGATGGCCGAGGTCACGAACAGGCAACCACCCGCTAGGCCCAACTCGACCAAGCTATGATAGCAGGGACCAGGGGCAACTTATGAATAATCACCCGAGCTGCAACGGCGGGGCCCGCTGGGTGGCTAGGCCCTGATAAACCTTGGCTAGATGAATTGTTTATGGCCCACTCGATAGACCCCGTATGTGAACCATGTGCGTCGTGCGTGTGCGTGCGCATGTTTCTGTTTCCGCTCCCATATGCTAGCCAAATGGGTTAGGCTTGGTTTAATAATGGCAATATATGTCTATTACAGTCCTGTCTCAAACTGCCTCCATTTTCTGCCTTTATCCCCTTTAATAGTTTCATATTCACCTATGCATCAACTTTTCACGGTTTATGCATGCTGTGCATGATCTGTCTGCCAAAGAATGGTCACCTACTTTTTGTCCGTATTGTGCAATATTCAGAAAAGCCTCTATTTTGCTTTGTTTGACGAAGGGAAAACGTGATTATTTTTACTCGTGCAGCCTCGGGACACACTGCCTCTCTGGTCAAATCCCTTTCTACACTGCTATCCAGTTCTCTGCTCTCCTTCAACAAGTTCAATCCCCATTCCCGTCCGGATTCCGATGGTATTCTCATGCGGAAATATTCAGCCTACTTGAGCTCAAAGTGTACTGATGACCTTGGTGACCTTTCTCTATTTTTCCACGACTTTACGATGCGTCAGACGTTCGACTTGTTGGCAAACATGGCCTGGTCCACTGAGGCCTTGAGTTCCTTCTTTAAGGCCAGTTCCTTACTTTGAGTTCTCTTTTCTTACATTCTTGCTGCCTTTTTCTTCTTCATTTGCTACAGCACTTAATTTTGATTTCTTTCGCCCTAGAAACTAATCACAGCTGAATACTTAGTTGACAGGGGTTCGAACTTGATATTCTTGCCTAGACAAAGCTCCAACGTCTGCACGAATGAGGCTTGTTGGCTCCCACAGCAAGTGTTTCTGCCGAGTTTTCCTATGCTGAGAAGAGGTAGACGCGATCGCGGGGACAATAACTTTATTCGCCTGACGTTTCGAATTCATGCTCGAAACCATCATCAAAGGCAGCATCAGATACCCATATCTGATGGTGTGTTCGAGTGTGCATTCGAGACATCAGGCGAATAAAATTCTTGTCCCAACGATCGCGTCTCTTTCTCCATTTCTTTCGGAGACTCGTATTTTCGCTTTTTCCGTTCTACGTTTTCATTAATGCGGTTTTATCTGACGCTTGAATATGAATGTCTACTGTCGGCTCGACCCTGGGAAATATTTGCCCTCGTGAGTCGTCTGCCTATGCACAGATTCGGTTTCTGCACAGGTGTCTCGTCAACAATGTGTGGCCGAAATTTTTTTTTCTTACAAACCTCCGGCAAACTTGAATTGTTTTCATTAGCTACGTCAAAATATTTACTTCCTACTCATAAAACAATAGTTAGAAGTAACTAGAGGGAGGCGGGAGAAAATTATCTGGACTTGACTTTTTCTAATTTCTATCTGACCGTTTACGCTGGTATTCTGTTTTGACAATGGCAAAGACTTTCTTTCTGGTGGGGCTCAAGAGTGAATCCCAAAGCACAATGGGACGAGTTAGTCCTGTAAACGATCGGTGAGTGCCTACTTACCATACTTTCGTTTTTGTCTGCAGCCTCTTCGCAACTAGTATAGTAGTATGATTTCAGAAGCCCAGGTACCTTGGTCTTAAAA
Organism: Schistocephalus solidus; assembly: GCA_017591395.1. NCBI lineage: Eukaryota > Metazoa > Platyhelminthes > Cestoda > Diphyllobothriidea > Diphyllobothriidae > Schistocephalus > Schistocephalus solidus. The sequence continues at coordinate 159,601 of WEDG01010497.1, read as the reverse complement.
TAACACACTTGCAAAGTAGGTTTTGAGTTTTGACTGTTGGTAAAGTCGTCCTCACTCTCGAACTTGTAGTATCTCCGTGTAAATTTACTGCTGTTTCGATGTTTTATGCTAACGCTTCCGCGCTTCACTGATTGACACGAATTCTGATGGTCGTTGCATCAGGCACGAAATTGGCTTAGTTTCTTTAAGCCTGGTTAGGGCCCGCTTTTTTCTAAGGCATGTCGATAATCCACCTCGATAAGATAAGGGGTTACAATGTAAGCTCAAGGTCTCAGTCATTGCGGATACTATTGAAGAGGCCATGTGAGTAATTTCATGCTTTCCTTCATTTTTTATTCCGTTCCTTATGCCTCACCAAATCTAGGCTCGCATCCTGAACCCATTTGGTGAACTTGATATTCAGTCCCTGGTGAGGGTGAATCGCGGTCAGCACCTATTGCGTCTTTGGCTCAAGCTGGTAACCAATCTTTCCTTCACGCGGGAAGGACAGTCTCTCATTTTGGCTACACCAGGTAATTTAAGGCAGTGCTGTCCGCCACTCGAGAGCCTATTATCTCAGAAAATGTCCCTTGATTACCATGCATACTGTGTTAGCCATGCTTAAAAGGGGAAAAAAACAGAAGAGTGCTGTGACTAAACAAACTTGCTTGCCACGAAATTACTAACTAGAACGCGAAACCGTTTATGGTAGTTTTAACTACTTCAGTTTGCCTAAGCAGCTTGTTAAAATACCGCTGCCTACTCAACCGCCATCGGAACCCGAGTGGTTTTCCTATCCCGTCTGCCCCTAATATCATTAGGTTTCTGTTTACGGTTAGATTTAAATTTAGGTACTTATACTTGTTACGGCTGCAATCACGCCTGATCTAGCCGACCACGATGTTGTCACGTACCTCTTCATGCGTGATGATTCGCGGCAACAGACCTGGATAACTCAACCTATTCTTTTTTCAGCGACGGACGCCGAAGGTCCAAGCACCGCCTCCATGTCTTGTCGAGCCATGTCGAGTCAGGCTTTTAGTTAACCTCCTCTTCAACGCCTCCAAATGTGCAACGGCGCCGAATCGAGAGCAGTAGAACTTAGCTCGTGAGACGGGCGACAGAGGGCGTGCCCAAACTACCTCAGTTGTCTTTTTTAGATGGCCTGAGTAATCTTTGCGATATTATCGCAGCGAGTTCGGACCGCCTCGTTTGAGACTTAGCCAGGTACTTCACTCGAAGGATAGCCCTCAGTTAGCGATGGTCAAATACCTCAAGTTTTCGGTCATCTTCAACGTGCAAAGCCCAGCATTCACAACCCTAGAGGAGGACCGATCGGACGGATGCATGGTACATACGGATCCTCGTGGTGACGGAGATGTCGCGTCGGGTCCATAGGAACTTTCTAAGGATCGAGAAAACCCGGCGAGCAGCGTCGATTAGGGAGACAATGTCGTCCTTACTCTGTCCATTTGGTAGAATCCTCGCCCCGAGGTATTTGAAACTGTCTACTTCTTCAAGTTGTCAGCCATATATCCCGAGGGGTGCTTTCTCCTGGTTAGGGATGCAACTGGAGACCAATTTGGTCTTCCCAGTGTTTATGGATAGACCGACCGAAATAGTGATCTTATTCACGCGTGAAATTACAGACTGTAGCTCACCAAAGCTTGAGACTAACAAGGTGATTTCATCAGCGAAGTCTAGGTCAGTCAGGTGGCGTCCAGGTGCAAATTCCATACCATTAGAACCGTGCAGGGCCCTCTCGAGAATCCAGTCAATGACGTAGTGAAATAAAATGGGCGACAAGATGCAACCTTGTCGAACACCAGATCGGATATCGAAGGGTTAGGAGAGATTGTTATGCACGAGGACTCGCGCAGTGGTTGAATGATAGTAGGCCTCGATCAGGGCAAGGATTTTGGCCGGCAAACCATCTAGTTCCATTGACTGGCTTCCATGCAAGTAGTGCATGGTTTGTTTGTTCCTAGATTGCAATAGCCACATAATGTCTAGCAGACGAGTCGCATGGGTGGCTGCGGTACAGGGCGAAGTGGGGTTGAATCCCGGGATCTATATTCCCCTTGCAACTGAGTCGGGGATTTGGACTTCAGACAGGCCGCAGACATCCACATGGTACGGATGAAGACTACTTGCCGTCAAACTTCGGGTACCCGGGTCAAGAAATGCTAGCTTATTCCAGCATCCACTACCAAGAGTCCGTTCCCGTTTGAGTAGTCCAGCTCGTATACTCTCCACCCACACCGCTGGACCATGGTTGCGGAGCGCGTCAATTCCCGCGGACGCCGTAGCATGGATCGTAGTACTGTAATCAGACATTTTTCTTGAGGTTTCATGGGGATTTTGAATACAGACGGATCTCTAACAGCCGCTCAGATGGTTAATTCGAGGTTGTCTCCTCTAGCACTTTGGGTCAAGAAACAAGATAGCGATGGCAAGGAAACTTATTTAAAGGTAGTTCACGGTGGCCATGTCACATTGTCGTCATAGGGATTCGCGGCATTAAATAAGACAGTCGGCGTGCCAGACCTCATCCTTCCGCGCCCTGTCGCGGCTGGTCCGCGACTGCTCATTCGTCGGACCCGAGAGCCTGCCTATTTCCAACTAACCTTCACTGAAGACTGCTCCCATATCCGCCATCTGTGGATGCGCTGGGTAGCCAGCAGCTAGGCTAATGGGCAACCCTTCTTATCGGGTTAGGTTTATGTTTAAGGTTAAGGTTCGAATTAAGGTAATTAAGGGTTAGCGTTCGGATTAGTGCTAACCGTAGGGTTAGGGTTACGGGTAAGTTTTGGATTAAGATTAGGATTGTGATTAGGGCTAGAATTGGGGTTAAGACACCGGAATATTTACCCTTCCTGGAATTATGCACAAGGCCCCTTTTTACTTGCGCGAGTTGTTCCTACTCTCACGTCCTCTTAAGGGAGTCATATAAGTCATCTTAACCAATTTTTCTTATCCAAAATTCTACCACCCCGACTGTCGATCTCTTTGGGCTTTCCGAGACCCTGTGACAAAATACTCTGGTTGGACACGAGAATAGGACTCCCTTCCTGTCTATAATACGGTTTGCCTTGCGATACCTTCCTGGTTGGCACCCCTTTCCTCGTCCTGACTTTAACTTTTACCTTTGCAGTGATCCTCACGACTAAAATCCCCCTCTGAAATTCGGCACAGGTCCACCTGTAATACTGGCGTCCATTTTTCCGTGTCCATCCACTTCTTGCTGATGATAGTGGTAACGATGCTTTTGAGGACGTTGATGTCGATGTTGACTGTAGCGGCTGCGGTTGAAGTGCTGTTTGTTGCGTGTAACAATTTCTTTATCATTTTTTGTAGGTGCTGTAGATGTCCTGATAGACCAGGTAAAACTGTGTCGCGGCGTTACCCAAGATATCGCACTGCTATGTCTACAGAATGTATGCTCTAACTCTGCTTTCAAGCCAATTCTCTTCACCAAAAGTAAGCTTCTGCTTCGAGGATTGACTTACTTATCTGCTCGAGTTCCCCATCTTTTCTTGTTCTGTTGGTCTCATTTTGCTTCCCATCAGTATTTCATTTGAAACTTGCACTCATTTTGGAGGCTCCCAACACACGTTTGGTAAACCATCTTTCCATCCGATTCGACCGTTTGACGTTTATTTTTCTAGTAGTAAGATGGGTCCCTGCAAGATTTTAATACTTTCATATTGCTAATTATGCCAGTCCAAGTAGAATATGGCCCGATTCACCCACTTATCACACAACACCTCCGGTATCGTATTCAAGCATGCGAGAAAATCCGATTATCTTAACAGACATTGTTACCCAAATACTGAACTATAGAGAATATCTTATCCCGCCATCAGTCATTTACTCTCTCCCTCTCCTATCCCCATGTCGTCGGTAGGACATTCTTGGACTAACGGCAACTTGACAGCAACTCGTCTGCCTTCCGGGCACAGGGCGGCCAAAAGTTAATTCTTGTTTAAGTTTGAAACATGAGTTGTAATTTTTGTTTCGTTTGCTGCGCACATTAGACGTGTGGCTTTGTGCTATACCAGTCGCTTCGTTAAATATTATTCGTGTTTGGTTTCAGTTAGGCAGATCTCGCACGGGCTTGGTAAGAAGGGGTGAAGATGATCTAGGTCGGATCCAATGTTTAATTTCGTCATGAGCACTAAAACTCTCCGTAACTATTGCTGCACACTAATAACCATGGCTGAAAGGTTTCCAACTGACGGAATAACTCGGGACGCGATCAAATCATAGTGGTTCCTCCTTAATGCTGTCTTTATACCGCTTTACCTCGTGAGATCTCATATCTTCGTTCTTTGAACTCCTGTTCGAATGGGGTAGTTACCAGCGCGTGTGGTGCTCGAAGCTTGCCACTTGTCTCCGCCAGCCACTGTGCCCAACCTCACTTCTGGTCATGTAGGTCTTTTCATGCCATCGAAACTGGTGGGACATAGAAAGAGAGTGAGGTAGACGCTTCGAAATCATGCCTCATTATAGACGAACACACATGCAACCATCAACGATATCCACTCGGATATAATAATGATCTCCGTCGCATGTAACGGACTAACTAGCAATTTTTACCTTTAAACACCTCTTTTTAGTTAATCTGACTGAAGGAACTTAATATTTGACGTTTATCATCCCGATATGTGCCTTTGCGTAGGCATTGCAATACGGTTTCTCTCTTTTTTCAGACTCAGGTCTCGTGGAATTCCTCGCTCATCTTCTGGAGCCCGGCTCTGGCACCTCACCAGAACAATGCACTCTCGCGGTCTCTGCTTTGATGGCCGCCGCGTACCACTCTCACAAGGTACCTTTTCAACTGCATTATTCTTCCTCCTTAACCATTATACGCTGCGTTGCGTTTTTATTTTAGATGTATGACGATGATATCTTGTTGTACCTTACTGGCTCTGCCATTTAATCGTCAGTGCCATAGTGCATTTGAAATAATAAATTTTGCTTTTCAAGCTCGCTGTGGGCGATCTCGGTGTAGTCATTGCGATATGCACTGGAAGTAACGGAATTCTTTAGCATGCAAAAAATAGAAGCTATCACCTACAATTGTCGAATAAATCTGTCAACTTTCCGACAATTCCAATAATCACGCACTTTGTTGAACCCGGGATGCTAATATCCTTCGAGTAGATTGTTTGAATACGTACTTTCATGCAAAGTAGTGGAATAAATGAAAATATTTTTCATCCTAGAAAAAAATATGCGCAAATTTTCCCGTTCGTCCTCGCTGCTTTTGTCACAATGCTTCATTTTAAGGTTTCTTTCTACGTAGCATTTTGCTTCTACGTCACGAGAACCGATGGCTTGATCTGTCGTCCTTTTGACATCTGTAGCTTTTTTTGACGGGCAGTAGCCCTTAATTCTTGCTTCCGTATCATAAGTTTTCCCATGCCCTGTTCTGTTCTGCCTTAGCGTTAGAGGCGGGAGTACCTGCGTGCCCCGCCGCCCGCTGTGCATGAAACGGGAACCGGAGCCACCTGAAATTCAAAGATAACTTTTGGCTAAATTCCCGGGAAAATAGTTGTGGGGTTCATGTTAGGGTTTAAAGTTGAGTGTAGGATTAATGTTAGCATTAGGTTGCAGGTTAAGTTTTCAATTGGGGTTACTGCTACAGTTAGGGCACAGGAGTAGTTGTCTGTCCTTGACTTCAGCGGAGACGCACTTGTATTAGGTGGTTGGCATCCATATTCCCGTGTCCCCATGAGACCTACAAAATTAGAAAAAAATGCAAGATCAAAGCATAGACTTTCTTCAAATGGCAAGTTTGAAGAAGACTTAATTTGCTATCAGGTGCGTACAAATATGGCATTTTTGCTTAAATTTTCGATAAAATCTATTTGAATTTGTAATGGCACCAAGAATCTCCAGAAAAATCCAGCAATTCTTTTTATCGAGTGATGTTTTTCTCAGAGGCCTAACAGACCTTCGTTCAACAGCCAAAATCTCAGTGTGGTTGAACTGTCTTAGGTCCATGCTCCTTAATAATCAATATTACAATTCTACTTAAGTTACTATTCCTAATATGAAACTCATTTTAAAGTTTTGTTCAACATTGCAGGATATCAATCACTGATACCGACTGTACTAGATATGGAGGGCCGCCAGGTTTCTCCTTTGGCTTCCGTATCATTTCGTTTTCAAGCATTCAAACAAAGTGCAATCCTTTAATCTGCCGTTCCAAAAGCTGATAAAATATGTTGAGTCGATGTTATAAAGACATACCTTCTGTTTTAACTGATTAACCTCACCGACAGCTCTAGTTTGCCTGCTTGAAAGCTTAAGATTGGCTTATTTTTCTCCATGTCTATATTAGCACGTTTCTACTCATCTATTTCAGTTTCGGCTGCTACTCAAGACTCGTGGTTTTCGGCACCGATTGCTCAATCTGAAGACCTATTGTCAGGAATTTAAACCGCTCACATTCCTCGTCGGTGACATAAGTCTCCTGTTGAAGGCTCTCCAGTAGAACTGCATTTCCTTCTATAGGCGCTTCACTTTCTACCTACCTCGCACGTACACACCTGTCGGTATTTGTTCGCTGCTGCGCATTTCTTTTTCCATTGTCCGCACCAAAGTTCTGTACATACTTATGATATACATCTGTATATGTGTATTGCTAACTTTATATTCAAATAATCTCTGTATGTTGTATTATATCATGTAAGGCGGGAGGTGCTGGCCACCGCATTTATCATCCACACAACCAGCGATAACTCCATATCCTGGTTTCCGGTTCGTGGTAATTACAGATGTTTGCCTGAATCGTCTGATGGCGTCCATCGGTCCTGCTTTAACTAGTGAGTTAGTGACAGTAAAAACCTGCAGGCGTGTTGCGACTGAGGAAAGGGATGGGGAAGATAGGAAACTGCTTGCATGCCTTGTTGCCTTATACCTCGTTATTAATTCATGCTGCCGCTGAACTTGCCTGGCAGCAAGTGCGAGAGAGGCGCTGAGGCCTGACGCGGAGCCGGGCGTGAATGCGCTTCGGTGAGCACCTGACGCAACCTCCTCGTTGACTTACTCGTCAGTGGGCTGCGAGTCCTGTGTGCGAAAGGGGTGTTGACAGAGGGGGTAACTCTTCTGTGCGAGCTGTCTTGAGGCTATTAACTTTTAAGCCAATTCGGGCTGAGTTCTCATTCCGCATAGTCAGCTAGCAGTCACCGTTTGGGTGTTGTAGCCGGCGGTCGCCTCTTCCCCGTATTCAAGAGAAGCGGCTGTTACGTTTGCCTCACGTGTTCGTTATTTGGGTGAGGAAAGGGGAGGGACCAGTGAATCCCATTCAAACCAATCCTTTCCTACGTGAGACGCCGATCAGTGCACAAAATTCTGACCAATCTTTGTTCCGTGTTCATATGCCAATATCGGGGGGCACACTAAACGGGGACTTACTAGTTTGTCCATGTATTGTCCTAAATTTGTTGTGGAGTATTTACTGTGCGGACATTAGGCAACTTTCATAACGCCCGCTCATGTATACTGAATTTGAAGTCGTCATTCTTCATTAGGTATGGTCACTTTAATTCTTTTCATTATGAAATGCAAGTAGAGTTAATAACCGGTGACATGACCAAGTGAAAAAGACCGGAGACAGGTGACTGGCGCGGCCGGTACCGCCATACCTAGCTCGGATCGCACGGAGTGGAGTGGAGTTTAACTTCGCAGCCACGAAAATCATCGCCCACAAGACAAGCCGAGAATTAATTGAAGCCTGGGCCTCGGATGAGAACTCCGCACTGGCGCCACTGTTGTCTGATTGGCCCCTCCCCTATAAATGTTACTCGTTTATGTTGCTGTTTTATCTCGACGATGAACCCCAGTAAGAGTTAGAAAGCTCAGACGAATAAAGCCATGATTCCGGTCAACGAACAACCTTCTTCCCTTATACACGCACATGAAATGCGGACTTTCGCCTCCATTAGTGTCATAGGAGCCACATTGAGAAGGAGCCATTGGAACCTGCCTCTCAGTCGGCCGCTCCGCACAAACACAACGGGCTGACCACGCGGTATCCCGTCAATTGTCAACCTTCCAAGCCACGCCGGTTAGCGCACCGTGGTAGCTTCAAGCGCGTCAGATGAGGAAGATGCGCTAGGCCATCGACCTCACTCTATTTCCATTCACAGGCCCCAGCCACCTACGGAGCCCGTCAGGTGGCTGGTGCGAGAATAGGTCAAGTGGCTGACATACCGAATAATCTCGTCTGCGCGTGCCACATATACGACCTGGCTCCTGAACTCAAGCAACGGGATTTCACACAGAAGGGGTTGATCGGCCCTAATATCACATGTGTGAGGGCCCCAGAGGACATGTTTAGAAGGTATTGCAGCCTGACTCTTAGACCACCTGTCTAAAACTCCACACAAACATACATTGGGCTGACTGTGACGTCTGAGTTCATTCGTGACTGGGTAACTTTCTGAGCCACAGCGTTTATCGCACCGTAATAGTCTCATGCTCGGATCCCGCATGCAGCAGAAGAACCACATGGAGAAGTAACCGAGGATCATACTTCGCTCACGTCAGAGACCTTGGTTGCAATAATGCGTTGGGCGTGGTTGTGTTTGATGTGGATGCTGTTGCGAAGAGCCAGGTTGTGGTATAGCCGGCGGTGTTCTACCAAAGATTTTCATGGAGGCGCATGTGACCCAATAGTCGCATGTGCGTGAGTAGCGCGGACAGCTGAGGCGGATGTGGCGAGTGTATGTTTTTGCTCCTGACGCTGGTTTGCCAGTCTCTGTGCGATAGATTCACAAGTTACCGACAAGGCCGTTGCGTGATGCTCGTGTGCGGTAGCATTGAGGACAGGATAGTTTGGGGAATAAAGAATCCCTTGAGAGGATAAAACTAATAGTGGTGAGTGGGGTGGAGAAGGGGGAATTGTAAGTGATGGAGACGGAAGAGTTTTCGGATATAAAGGGTGTGTTTGAAGTGTCGGTACTCCGGTGAGCACCGTTTTCCTGGATGTGCGTGTGACCGGAGAGGTCAATGCTTGAGTAGATGTGTATGTGCATTGCGGACATTAGAGTGCACGTTGGGGCTCCAGGCGGTGGTGCAGTGGTCACATTGCGATGGATGCGCAAGTGGCCGATCAGACCGATGCATGAGGTGAGTGTGCAATCGCAATAAGGACAGGTTGAGACCAAGTCCCCATGTCTGGTTGTGTGCGCAGTGGTCGTGAAAATAGCAGTTGATGGGACGTTGGAAGTGGTTCTAGCGGTGGCTGGGTTCAGAGAAGTGGTGGTGCTGACGGAGCTGGTCGCTCTGATCGATGTGGGGGTTAACGCAAGGAAGATGCGGCCGGTGATCGATGGTGGCGAGGCGCCTGGTAGTTCGATCACCGGTATCTGAATCCGTAAGTACGTATGAACAATTAACTGAAAAAAATAGTAATTTATCAGTCTTAATGTGTGAGCCCTAGGTCTGCTTACCAAGAATTGGTCATGAAACCTGTTTCTTGTCCTTGGAGCGAGAATGTGGCAATCTTTTATGCTATGGACTGCTTCATGAGTACTCGGTCATAACCCATGCTGAAAGCGCAGGTACTAACTAAAAGGCCAGGTGTGCCTGTTTTTTGATCTTGTGCTGCTGCATGACGCAGCTGCAAGGTGTTCAACTCATCAGTTTGGTCTCCCCAGCGTTACCCTTGTGTTGTCTTCTCTGTGAACATTAGTTTCCATGGTGGTTTTATTTAATTTCTGAGGAAATAAATGCACGAAGTTAGAGTACATCCTTCGTAACAAACCTTTTCAGCCTTAGTACGAACGTTTATATGAATATTTCAGCTGGAATCCATGGGCTACTGAAAATAACGGCGTAATATTTACAAGCTCCCAATGAGCAGTAAACAACTAATTAATTTTCGTTCAAACTGCCAGCACAGGTATTGGCTAAAGCAAGCTGCGAAATTCATAGGTGGGTTAAAATTCACTGAACTGGTGACAGTCCTGGCAGTTCAGATGGTTACGCAAAACAGGACTCCCAGTGATCGACGCTCGATTGTATGTTTGGTCAAAAAGTCCCTGTGTTGCTATTTTCATATTCAAATTATTTGAGGTCAGTGTTCTTACAAGTGTTTCATCACAGAAGTACAGAAGACGGGTGAGAGAAGCGGTGCTTATCCCAGGTGGGGAATCCACTTGGAGTGACTGCTGTCCAAAAATTAGGTCTCATCAGCTTTTGGTTTTTATTTTATTACCTTCCTGGGGATGTTAATAGAACAGGCACTGAGAATCCTGGTATTATCGTTCATGGTTGTGCAAAGTGATTATCCAAATGTGTGTTAATATCTTAAATCTCGGCAACCTTTAAGTTGACCTCTTCTTAATAAAGACGCTCAACTTTTTCTCTTTGAAAGAATTGAAGATCATAGGAACTACAGTTGATTTCTTAAGATGTTATCTGGTCAAAAAAAACCTAAACAAGCGTTTTCAACTAGCCCTAACATTCACTTTGACCCTTCTACGTCTTATAATGATCGAAAGTGCCCTTGTATTCCGCACTTTAAACTAAGGTACCAATCTTTGACGGCACACTGTATGGTCTTTAAGTTGGAAGAAGTATGTTCAAGGATGAGGGCAACAGGCAAAACCAACTCTGACTTATTTGCTCTCGTCAGCCAGTAGACAACACTCAAACCCATTGTTAGATCAGTAGAACTAAATGCCCAAGAACTAATGACCCAGTTTCAACTCTCAGATCGTCTTGACCGATGTTCGGGGCATAGGTATTTGATATCAGTGGAAAATTTAGAAATGAACATTCAAAAAAATATTCCTTGAGCACGCCACAACATGTTCATGATAATTTTCATATCTTGCGTTCATCGCTTGGAGTCATGCATGATGATTACTGGTCAGGCCCCATCTGTATTGGTAATTGTTGTAATTTCATAATTGCTGTTGATTCTTGAGGTGATGAATACTCGTCAATCCCGCTTCCTGTCATTCAAACTGTGGGTTGCCCCGCGCTCATCACGTGACCAATTACTTTGCCCAGGCAAAGTCTCTGCGGAGAATAGGAAGGTGGGAGTTCATTGTGCTCGTCAATTGACTGAAGGCCGGAGAATCATGAGTCAGACAGCTCGTGGTTACGCAGTTGTTGCACCTCTCAAGAATTTCGGTCGTATAGTTGTCAAGGCAACGCAATTAATCATCTGAAAATTTCTAATTGAGCCTGCGACTGAGTCGCATTTTCAATACTGACTTTGGTTATATGAAGTCAAACTTAGTGCATATTTATAGATCCTGAATAACCTGAACCAATTAAGTAGCGGGTGGGAAGATCAAGATCGTCCATCTGTAGGATATTTGTGCAAATACTGCTTTACTTATCAAAATTCTAAAGGGACCATTCGTCCGGCCTTTTCAATTGGAGTTTTTTAGCTTTTGTCAAATCCCTCCGCCATTACAAGGACATCCTCTGAAAGTAACTAACGTTCCGCTGAAAAACCAAGTAAATAGCATAAAGGTTATTGCAAAGTTTAGTAGCGACTCCCTCCAGACCGCTTTCGAATTTCCTCACTCTTGAATGGTACCTTTTAGAACCCACATGAATAGTGCTCGCTTAGGTGAGCCTACCGCATGTCAGACAATATTTTTGAATGCCGTCTTAGAACGCAATTTTAAGTGACAAGATTGGATGACATTTATAGTGCGTACGATTAGGACGTGTCTGAATATTGAGGCACTAGACGACTTCTCATCTGTAAGCACTCCCGAAATTCCAATCCAGTCTTGTAATACTCCTTATACAGATAATACTTCCGTCCCAACCGGAGTTAAGTTTTGGCCCTGAAGGTACCGTTTATCATTACGATAGGCACAGCTACAGATAGTAAAAGTTGCTTAACCGGCAGTCGTTCCTAGTGTTACCAGCATGTGTGTTTCTCAGATCCTCGGCTATCTGCGTCTACCGAAGTTATAGAATGCGGCTTTCACAGGTGCCTGCTGCCAGGTCATGGAATCGCACGGAATAAAGGATAAGCTAATTCATGGGTTACATCGGTATGTTCCACTTACTCGAAGACGTGCGCTGATTAAATGCTGCACAAATAATGCATATTCAGGATACTACCTAAATCCCCACGGAGTTCCATGACCGCCTACAAACGGTCAAAGATACTTAAGAGACAACGTGCACAGGGCTCAAGTGTTTGTTCCCCACTGTCCTCTGAAACTATCAATGTCTTTGTCTCCTCGACCACATTTCACTTTCGAGCAAAATCGTAGTTTCAACATTTGTAAACTAGATGCAAGGAACACCCGGGGATCCATTTATGAAGGAAGGCTCTAACGCTTGAAACGAACGACTACAAAAAGCTTTTGAAACTGTTGCTGATTTTTGACTAGTGTTTGTGTCGTGTATATAATTAATATAACTTTTTGGGGAGCATACAGTATTGAAAATGATACACGTGTAGTGTATGCTGATCAAACCGTAAGTGATTATCGTCTTTTTCGGGAAATATATATATATATATATATATATATATATATATATATATATATATATATGTGTATGCTGGCATTTGAAGCATGCTAGCTTTTTGTGAGCTGCGCTAACAGTATTGATTATGGATGTCATAGCAATGCTCAAGTGTGGTGACTAGGATGTTAGACATATTATGTCAGTTCGCTAAAGTAAATGGGGATTGATCAGCATCGGTGCATTTCCTTGGTTTCAGCATTTCTGAAAAAAATGATGGCAGGTACTGCTTAAGTTTTAGTTTAAATTGTTGTCCCCGGTGCTGCGCTAGGACCTTTTTGGGGTTGATAAGGGAAAGCACTATCTGATGCCCCGAAGCACAAAAACCATCCAACTGCGTTGGTGCCATAAGTAACTTTACTGTCATGCCAAGCACTTGGCGAACGGGTAACAACTACAGGTCCGATTTGCTTATGTATCAGTCTCTGACTAGCTGTTTGCCTTTACATGTCAGGTCCTATTTTACAGTCTGCTCTGTGGTTTAAGTCAACCTCCTGGCGTTTGTACACACGTCTGCTTAACAACTGGAACGGACCACATGACTTATTAATCGTAAGTCTTTCTTCATGCTCTCCTCTCCTGTCCATAAAGTCAAGGTTTGTTCCATGCTGTTGTTGTTGTTGTTGTTGGATTTGACTTATCCATTACACTTTAACACTACTAACAGGCCGTTAAGTAATACTTGCGTAGTCCCATGTCAACATGCTACACCATAGTTCAAACCGATGACACATGCTCCTGCAATAGGGCCTAAATTGACAGACGTGTCTGTTGACTTTGGGATAATTCAATGAAACGACACCTAAAAGTACGATGAAGCAGACCAACCAAATCACGGATTTAAATAGATGCTGGTATTCAAATAAATACCTTTTATTCTAAATTTAACTTTGAGCAAAACTCTATCCATCAAATATTTTCTGCCACGTTTGAGGTAAATAGTGACAGGACGACGACATCCGCCCCATTAGGCTGCACCTAATAAGTGTACTTTTCTAGTTCAGCTAAAGGTTTCTCACCCGCTCAGAGTTTTCTAATGAAGGCTCAAATAATTGAGAAAATTCGACCCATTGAACACGTACATTTAACTTACGGGAGCTGGTTACCCATTTTATCTGAATCTTCTTCTCTGTGCTATCTTATCACGCAAAAATAAGCGAAATTTCGGATTCAGATACTTGTTTAATAAAAAAAAAATAGGGGAGGTGGGGTTACTAACGAAGCAATCTTTTGGTAGACGGAGGTTTCAATCTCGCACAAGAGAACAGAAACAACTCGAACACTCAATGTCAAAATGCCACCCATGCAATATGTCCCTAGTCGCTATTCAACTCAACGGCTTAAATAATGTTCATCTCAATCAGATATCATTAAGGGGGATATATTAGACTAAAATCTTTGGTAGGATTTGACGAGGTATTTCATCTTATTTCTAGCAAATACAAAGACAAAATTGCAAGAGTAAATATTGGCATACGGCCCCTAGGACTACAAAAATGTAACACAACAGTCCAGGCTTACTTGGTGCTTACCAAGTTAGATTCGTTAAGAGTACTATTTTTATGAAGGTGAAGAATGATCTCAAAATCAAACGGAGTTATATACTACTTTTTCCAAAACCGTAATAGAGGCAAGAAGGATTCACAAAAACAACACCAAGACGAACGAAGGTTTAGTCCAAGGCTTGTAATATGGGGTACTTATAAGTTCTTTCGATTATTACAGCTTCCTTTATGAAACAGCCAGTACAGTTGAGTTGGCCTGTGTGTTCGATAGAGTATGCCACAAAGCAAGTTGAGGGAAACCTGTATCAATTGGCAAAATGCAAACGTTGAGGGCCTTACACTTCAAAAACCTTTCCTGCCCGTCTGGAGGGCCACGAGAGTACATATTATTAGTCACTCCATCACTGGCAGGTTTTCGCTGTTGTCGTTATCAACTGTGTACGAACAGCTGCAAAAGTTACTTGACTACATCGCTATATTAAATATTTCGGTACAGCATGGAATTACTGGTATAACCGAGCAGGTTTTTTTTCACTGGGCCTGCCACCCAACTGTTGGTATAGTTTGAAAATGCATGGAGGTAGGAAATTTAAAAGGTTCATAAATTCCACCCCACGATGGATTTCTTGAATTTTCAGCGATGAATAAAATCAAGCAGACAGGCACTAGAACAGGTTAGGTAGAGGTGCGTATTTTAAAAATAAGAGTAAGGAAGAAAACTGATGGAGAACCCCAGTTATTTGTTTATTTTTCTGACCTTTCGAACTCGTGTTGAAGTCCACACTTAGGGATAGCGTCGATAGCAGGATGGCAGTTATTAGGAGTTGAGCCAGTCGGTGGTCTGTTACGTTGGTCAGAAAGTGTGCCGGCGCTAGATAAATATGTCATTTGACTGAGTTCGTATCCGAGGTCCGGGTTTCAATCAATTTCGGTAGTGTCCTGATTCCAACATGGACAATTACCCAGATGGGTATAGAGTGGAATCATGGTTCACTTGAAATATGTGGGCAACAACTTGGGATAATTCATCACCCCGTTGCACAGTTAGCTTATATTCGTGCATGTGTGATCGGAGAACATGTTCAGTCAGAACTGTGTAATTATGAGGAAATTCGGACATGAGATACGATATAAGAACAACGAATATCAGTTTTGCGCTGGTGCGCAGTTCGAAAAGTTTGTTCTGAACTAGTGTTCGGTCACATCTAAAACGTCCAAACTACAGGGCAGAGCATACCATATCATCGGTTGTGCTTCCTTTGGGGTTCTCTGAGAGCTGAAATTAGGCATTGGCTTATAAACGCCTTCGAAAAGCAAGTTGGAACTGCTTGCGATGGTATTAGGCCTCGCCTGCTGTTTATTCCGGGTTTGAAGAGTGTATTCACACAGCGTCGTCGTTAAGCTATCAGATGGTTGCTATTAAAACTGAGAATCTGCGTGTTCTTTGTTGACTTCCTGTTAACCATCACCTTTAATTCGTCGTTTTGGTTTCACCTGTTCCTGTATTTCTCCCTCGTTAATTGTATTTCCGGGAAGATTGATTTGAGCAGCACGTTCTTCCCGACGATAAGAAGCCTGTCATCACCGTAACGGCACCAAAAGACCGAATTCTGCTGGATGAAGGTAATCTTTGAGTTGCCTTAGAGAAATCGAAGGTTAAGAGTACATTTATTCTGCTAACTTACAAGTAGTCTCTCTTTTAGATCGACGATTGGTCGTAGTGGAACATTTATTTTGTGTTCGTTGGTTTCCCTTGGTGTCATTTATCCTCTGTTCTCACCCTTTTGCGCTTGAACTCTTTAAGTAAACTCTCCTCGCTCCATGAAGACAGCTGTTTGTCCCTGATAAGCGGTTAGAATGGGTATTTGTCCGTTTCCTTCCCAGTTCTTGCATCGTTTTTCACTAACTCTGCAAAACACACTGTGTTGGTCTGTGTTGCATCTAAAAGGAGGTATAACGTTGGTGGGCGGACTGTTTCTTACTGTCGGTTGTTTCACTTATCAAAAACATCCTTTTCAGGGCAGTAAGGGATTCGAACTGTTCAATTTCTGAGGTGTTGAAGCAAGTTTCGTGTCATGGAACTCAAAGCTGCTGCTCTAATGTACGTTTGGTCACGTGTTCGTGGATAATGTTTTGGCTTACAGTATCTGCTGGCTATAAGTTGGTCAGTTTTTTTTTCTAAAACAGCCCTCTTCTTGGCTTGTCAGCGATGTGTCCAAACAACGACCGTCTTGCCACGAGTTTGGCATTGGAATTCTCCGGAATGTGGACACAGTCCCTCCAATAAACAAATGCTCACCCAGCCAACATTTTTTCCCACAAAAATTTGCTTCCAGTCATTCAAAAATATTTATGTTAAATTGCATTCCTGATTTCTGTAATCGAAGGTCAGTTCCATAGGATGTTCTGGGATGCTCTCAGAGGAAACCAACCAAGACCACATTCTGATATCTAAGGAAATCTTCGTTATCAAAATTTTACCTAGAAGTTATTACGTATTTAAACCAGATATAATTGACATCAAACTGGATTAGATTGTAGAATCACACATCTTTGCTCAAGCGAATCGGATTCTGCAGGTCGGCGACAACCTCTTCAACACAGCCCTTAACATTTAACAAATTGAATTCTTCTAGTCTCTTATAACCATATCTAAAAAAACTGGCAGATTCAGAGAGATTCACACCCATAAAATTAGGGGCAAAGTTTGAGTATATTCAACGCTCTAATTAACTGAGTTACGAAATCCCGCACATAAGTCGTGTGTTTATTTACATTTGGGCTAAATGAGTTATTCAAATCTGTCAAAAAACACCTATTTTTTCATTGAGTCTGGTACGCATCTGGTGGATTCTAGATTGATTATTTAAGAAATCCTGCTTGGGCATTCTGCTGTACTATAATTTGTGGATTCCATATGTTGCAGTAAACTCATGGGTCCGATTGGGGCCTCGTAGCTCAGGTGGTTAGAGTTTTGACAGTACTCAATCGTTGCCTTTGTCTTGGGTTCGAAATTCACCAAGGTCACCGAGTTTTCCGGAAACCACTCAAATTTTTTCTTTCCATCTACTGAAAACACGTATTGAAAAGATCTGACCAGAAAACTGCTTGGATACCACACAATCAGCACTGCTCTTAGAAAATTCCGATTTGAGTTATTGTAATGTTTACTACCGGAAACATTTAAGGCATAGGGTGAGTTCATTTTGACACTTGAAAGAGTCATTTAAGTGGGCTTTAATGCCAGGCTCCTCCAGAATTTTTCATATCTGGAAAACTGTTAGTATCAATCGGTACCCTCTCAATGTCAATGTCAGCCGCGATAAGACTGAACTGATACAACGGGTCCCAGTCTGCAGGGGAACGCGCAAACATCCCCAACGTACTTACCGCAAAGGCAGAGTTTTTTGTGCAGTTGTCATGGCAAGAAATACACGGGAGTTGGCCAACAACAAAAGATCTTCGTCCAGGAAGCTGAACCGCGTGGGCTGACAGCAGACACCTACCTCGTTTCAAATAATTTCCTTTATATTGCCCTCCAAAGTGTCCCGCTTTGACTTAGTTCCAAATAGGATTTAAGAAAACAGAATTTTCCAGTGACTAGTACGCTGGATAATCGGCATAGGAAGTCGGGGATTCTAGAGAGCTTTTCCCATTCCCAAGGGGGATCAAAACGATGACTGAGCTATTGCTAGTTTTTTTCAGTTAAGTACACCTATCAAAAGTGGTTTCTAAAACGAATGACTTTTCAAATAAAATTCTTCCAACCATCGATCAAATAATCATATGGATTGCGAAGCAATATGTAACCTTGTTCATAGCGACCTTTCACCTGCTTGGAATCTTTTTGAACATAATCTGAATCCTGCTAAAAAATAGGATGTCGTCCGGGAAATGAACTTCGCACTACGAAAATGCAGCATCGTAAAGTGCCGATTATTTAGTGTAAATAGTCTGGTTATATAGTTTACTTGCCATCATTTTTGCGTTTGCAAAATGCCAAATTTACATCCACATCGCAGTCAGTCTATAAAACATCATAGGTGTTCACACACTGACCGGCATCAACCAGAATTTCGAGAACAGACGCCTTTTTCTGATGGACGTCTCGGTTCCGACCAATGGTAGAAAACCTATGATGCATTTCGTTAGAAATACGTTCGTGTACTAGCATAAGCAAAGGAGTCCCCACCACCACTGTCTTCTGAAGTGTCGGTCACCCACATCCTCCCCACGTGACCCAGTTCCCTGCTCATTCGATGCCTCAACACGGAACATGGGAACGCGTGTTATCTCCTTTTGCGAGGATTTCGCCCTCAATCAACTTGAAAATATGACCAGGTCCAGTCGAGTGAGCTGCAACCTGAGAGCCAGCCACAGCCGCGTGTTCGGCCATTCGCGTCCAGGGTAATCTCCTGGTTTCTCCGACACAGTTGCTTTGTAGTAAACTGCCCCAAATCTGGTAAACGACTCCAGACGTTTCCTGCCGTGGTAGCGGGTCTTTAGGCCTCATTACTCGGCACCTGATGGTTGCCTCTGGCCTGTGTGTCACCCCAACTCCAAGTGGAATAAGAAGGCGGCTGACGGCTATTGAGACGTTCCTCACGCATGGAAGAGCTCGCCCGGATTTAGGGTCAGTTGGGTTTGGTCTCTCTTGTTTTTTATATATGCACTGGTTGACAAAGTTGCGCAGGTAACCATTCGCTCTCAGTACCCGTCGAAGATATTGCACCTCAGCAACCTGGTCTTCCATTTCACTGCAATGCGTCTCGACGCGCCGATATAGCGCCCTTACGCAACTGCGTTTGTGACTGATTGAGAGGTTGCTGCTGAAGTTCAGTACTTGCGCCGTATTTGTTGCTTTCCCGAACACCTTGGTTTTCAGACCACCTCAATCTTTGCGCATCTTCTTCTTCTGAACTGCTTTCTGGAACTCGCCTGTTCGCTTCTATCAGCAAACTTTTAATTCCTTTTGCCTCTTAGCATCGCGGACTGATGTTACATGCGAGAGGTAACTTTCATGCAGTAACTGGGAAGACATGTTCACAATAGTTTGAACGAAAACGTTTCCAACTACTTGTTTGGTGCTGCCTTTGAGATAAGTTCTAATGTGAAGCTTAAACGTTAGGCAATGTAAAATCTCGTTCCAATGGTCCAGTCTGCCACCAGGCGAGCGATACAATATCGCGCCTGATTGACTCCGGTGGTTTTTGGAGTAGACAGATTTTGTAACGTCCTTTGCCGATAGGTGCAGTCCATTTAAGTGATCCAAGAGGTTCTTTTTACATTCTGTGATAATGCTCTTAACTAAGCACCAAGGCAAAGCAAACCCTTTATTTAAATCCAGAAACCAAATCAGGTCCTTCCATTTACACCAATAACTCCCCTGCTATTTATTTTACTAGACAGTTAACTTAAAGTAAACCCTTTCTTATTCAAGTTCCATCTGTTTCAAAAGTTCTGTCTAGACCAGGGAAGCCTTTGGATAGTAAACTTCAAACAACTGCTCTGAGTACGCATACAGAAAGCGAAAGAAGATTGGAGCGAGCAAAAGTTCTTGATCAAGCGTTAAAGCATCTGTACGAATACATCCCCATAACGTTTACCTCATCACACGTCCATTCTCCCAAGTATACCGGACCACCCACCGACCACGTGTATTAACCATTTATAAAGGTAACAGAAGCGGGGAGTGAGTCAATTCTTGGCTGTACTGAATAACCAACCGAGAGCTTGCACCCACCACGCGTCCTCGACGAAAAAAGAAAAATCAGCAAGAAAAAGCAGTACATTGTCCTAGGAAACTGAATTAAATGGGAAAATTAAGACTTAACGGCTTGATTACAGAGCTGCATACAATGGGACTTCCTCGCTTGCATCAGACGTTTGTTAATTCGAAGACTTTTCTGTTTCCCCTAATGTTTCAATACACAACTATTTTGTTTTTTCATTCTTTTTATTATTTACAATCTACAAATTTAGTAGGAGCCAGTAGAAAAAGCGAACGGACGTCCTCCGCAATGGTGAGTTATGAGGCTTTCTTGGAGAAACAACGCCTTTACTAATAATTTGCTTTTTAGTTGAAGGGAACGCTCAAAACTGAATCCCAGACAATCCAAGGATAGTATTATTAAACCTGATAATCCATCCTATAATTTCTGGCTGTTAGGAGCATTCTTTGATAAGACCAACCTATTTTATTCATTTTTTACTGAAAGCGACAGAAAATTACAAAGAATATTTTGAAACGTTGTTCATATATGCTTTTTCTCAGGAAGGTTATACAACACCTGAGAGCAGTAATTTCGACAACTAAGACACCATGAAAGACCAGGAAAGCTGTGATGTCCATTGTTGACTTCCTACCCGTTGTAAGGGGATGTAGGGGTACTTGTTAGGGGCAGCACCACACAGCTTGCATTTGGTCACTCCATTTGTCTCGTACAGGTGGTGAATGCTCCTGTGGCCGCCTCTAACTGGTACCCAACTCTCACCTGTGGCTCCTCGAAGTTGGGTTCTTCCCAGCGGCCACACCCCGGGCAACCGTAACGACCGGTGGGCTAAACCAGGTGAGGGTCTCCGGTGTTGTGTGTGCCTCCACACTCGGTATATCTGACTCCCGAACTTCCCACCTCCCCCCTCTCAAAAAGTCCTACGGTGGGGGCAACAGCAACCCCGTAGGCGGCCCAGACTAACTCGGGTCGTTCTCCCACTAAAACAAATCCGTGACCCATAGTGGAGTTCGGCAGCTGTCTGGGATGTCCGAGCAGCCCTATTTAGGGATAGCACTGCTTGCCTCTTCGCGGAGGAAGGGGCTAGAAAATGTGCCCTAAAAAAATCCTGGGTCTCACGTCTTCTGCAGCCGGCCGCGGCTCGCAGATCGCAAACTACGCGGTCGTAAAACTCAAACAAACAACAATACCCCCGTCCCCATCCCCCTCGCCATACCCTCCAGGCTGCTCGGGTGAGTTCACTCACACTATCAGCCTGGAATGTTTGCTCCCTTTTAGACAATCCTAGGAGCAACCGGCCGGAACGGAGGACGGCGCTAGTCGCTCGGGAACTGGCGCGCTACAAGGTGGACATTGCTGCTCTCAGCGAGATCCGATTCTCTGAGCAGAGTCAGCTGGAGGAGGTGGGGGCCGGCTACACTTTCTTCTGGAGCGATCGGCCAAAGGCAGAGCGACGCGACGCTGGTGTTGCCTTTGCCATCCGTAACGACATCGTGGGACGTCTGCCCTGTCTGCCGCAGGGTATCAATTATCGCCTGATGAGCCTCCGCCTGCCTCTTCGTGGAGACCAGTTCGCCACCATCATCAGCGCCTACGCTCCCCCAATGACGAGCTCTACGAGGACCTGCACGCCTTGCTGGCGACTGTGCCGAAAGAGGACAAGTTAATTGTCCTTGGTGACTTCAATGCCCGCGTCGGGACGGACCACGCTGCCTGGCAGGGAGTGCTGGGTCCCCATGGTCTCGGTAGCTGCAACGATAACGGCCTCCTTCCTCTGCGCACGTGTGCGGAACACCGTCTCCTGCTGTTCAACACCTTCTTCCGCCTTCCGACGCGGGAGAAGGCCATGTGGATGCACCCTTGGTCGCGGCGCTGGCATCTGCTGGACTATTTTCTCGTCCGGAGGCAAGATCGACAGGACGTGCTGGTAACCAAGGCGATCCGCGATGCCAATGGTTGGACAGATCACCGCATCGTCATCTCTCAGATGAGGCTCCGACTGCAACCCGACGAAGGCCCCAAGGTAAGAGGCCGCCATGTAAGTTAAATACTTATTTATTAAATTTGCCTGCTCACTGTTTTGATTTCAGCAACCAAATTCCCGATAAACTGGAGGACCTGCATGCTCCAGATGATAACGCTACCGTGGAGACACGATGTTGTCAACTGCGAAATGTCATCCAGTCCACCGCCCTCGATGTACTCGGACGCGCACACCGTCGACACCAGGACTGGTTTGATGACAATGACGCCGACATCAGCAACTTACTCGCGGAGAAGAATAGACTACACAAAGCCTACATAAACCTTCGGACTGACGCCACCAAAGCAGCCTTTTTCAGATGCCGGCGCCTTGTACAACAACGGCTGCGGGAGATGCAGGATGCCTGGATGATCCGAAAGGCTGAGGAAATCCAGGGGTATGCGGACCGCAATGAAATGAAAAACGTTTTCGAAGCCATCAAGGCCATCTACGGCCCGTGTATCAAGGGGTCCGCACCGCTGCTCAGCTCTGACGGCACAACACTGCTGACAGAGAAATCGCAAATTCTGAAGCGCTGGGCCGAGCACTTCAGAAGTGTCCTTAATTGCTCATCAGCCATCTCCGATGCTGCCATTGACCGGCTCCCTCAAGTGGACACGAACAATGACCTGGATCTGCCGCCTTCCCTACCAGAAACCATCCGGGCCGTGCAGCAGATTTCCAACGGTAAGCACCGGGATCTGACGCAATCCCACCGGAAGTCTACAAGCACGGTGGGCCCCGGCTGATGGCAGAACTCAATACACTCTTCCAGGAGATGTGGCGCCAAGGACAAGTTTCTCAGGATTTCAAAAACGCGACCATCGTCCATCTCTACAAACGGAAGGGGAACCGGCAACTCTGTGATAATCACAGAGGCATCTCGTTGCTCAACATCGCCGGGAAGATCTTCGCCCGTATCCTTCTCAATCGTCTTAACGGTCACCTAGAGCAGGGCCTGCTCCCGGAAAGCCAATGTGGCTTCCGCCGACACCGCGGAACAACCGCTATGATCTTTGCCGCCCGCCAGCTACAAGAGAAGTGTCAGGAGATGCGAACTCACCTATACACTACCTTCGTGGATCTAACGAAAGCCTTTGACATGGTGAATCGTGACGGACTGTGGAAAAGTCATGCAGAAATTCGGCTGTTCTGAGCGGTTCACGCACATGGTGCGTCAGCTTCATGACGGGATGACGGCGTGCGTCACTGACAACGGGACGGTATCCGAAGCATTCGCAGTGACCAACGGAGTGAATCAGGGCTGCGTACTGCCCTACACCCTCTTCAGTCTCATGTTCTCGGCTATGCTGATAGACGCCTACCGTGATGAGCAGCTTGGTATCCGCATCGCCTACAGAACTGACGGGCACCTTCTCAACAGTCGGCGTATGCAGGCTCCAACGCGCGTGTCTACGACTACAGTCCATGACTTGCTCTTCGCGGACGACTGCGCCCTTAACACCGTGACGGAGGAGGACATGCAAAGGAGCATGGACCTCTTCGCCGAAGGCTGCGCCGATTTCGAATATACAATCAGTACAGCCAAAACGGTTGTCATGCACCAGCCGCCACCCAGCGCGGAATACAATTCTTTTCGAATCAATGTCAACGGTGCTCAACTCAAAAACGTGGAAACCTTCGCTTATCTAGGAAGCACGATGTCGCGCAACACGAGAATCTATGACGAGGTTGCCCAACGGATCTCCAAAGCTAGTCAGGCCTTCTGCCGGCTGCAGGCCTCCGTGTGGAATCGCCACGGTATTCACCTGAACACCAAACTGAAGATGTACAAGGCCGTCGTCTTGACGACACTCCTTTACGGAGCGGAAACCTGGACCGTCTACTCGAACCAAGCCAGGAAGCTGAATCACTTTCATCTCAGCTGCCTCTGCAGAATACCGAAGCTGAGATGGCAAGACAGGATCCCGGACACGGAAGTCCTGGAGCGGACCGGAATCCTCAGCATCCATGCCATGCTGAGGCAAGTGCAACTGCGATGGAGCGGCCACCTGGTAAGAATGGACGACGAGCGACTACCCAAACGACTTTTCTACGGAGATGTCGCTACGGGTTCTTGCCGGCAGGGAGGTCAAAAACGACGCTACAAGGACACTTTGAAAAAATCGCTGAAGCAACTGCAAATCAACTCGGCGACCTGGGAGGACCTCGCCCAGGATAGACCGGCATGGAGAAGATCAGTGAAGACTAGTTCAGCAATCTATGAGGCCAACCGGATCGCCGCCGCCAAGGCCAAAATAGTGGCACGAAAGTCACCAGCGCCCCGGACCAACACCGCCAATGCCCAGGCCCTGCCAACATGCCCGCGCTGTCAACGCATCTTACGCGCGCGAATCGGCCTGGTTGGAAATCTTCGGAAGCAATGCACCAACAATCCGACAATTCCAATTTCTATGACAATTTCGGCCAACCCTCCTTCTGACTCTCCCACCCTCACACCTGGAATCAATTCCATTACTCCCACCATCATAGAGACCACATCCGTCTACTCATCGCCTGCTACCCCCACCACCGCAACCACCACCGCCTTTGCCCTCACTACCTCCACCACCACCACCACCATCAGCGATGGGGAATCTCTCCTAAGCTGTACTCAATGCGACCGCACATTCACCTCACGCATCGGCCTGGTCGGTCACTTGCGAATACATCGTACAGAGACCGGTGAGCCAGTGCCTGGAACACCATCACACAGCAGAGATCGTCGCCTCCACTGCCCTCACTGTCCTCGCGCATTCACTCATCGCATGGGCCTATTCGGTCACAAGCGCATCCATGACAGCGGAATACACCACAATGCCGACAACACCGATAAACCGTGCACACCCTCCGCTCCTGCCATTCTTAGCGCCCCTGACACCCACATTACCATGAATGACATCCCCCAGCCTCTACCAATTTCTCCGGCCATCACGGCGTCCGCACCTTCAACTCACGCATCAGCCTGGTCGGTCACCTGCGAATCCATCGCACGGAGGCTGGTGAACCAGTGCCTAGGGCTCCGACATACAGTGGACGTGCCCGCCTTCACTGCCCTCACTGCTCCCGCACATTTACACACCGCATGGGCCTATTAGGACACATGCGCCTCCACGACAACCTCCGGTAAACCACCGGAGGCTAAGCTACATCAGCGCACACTACATAAACCAATACATCGACAACACCCTCACAATCACCATTTACCACAGTATATCACGGTTTCCTAGAAACCGTGGCTGGGAAGTCTGCCAATCTGACGCTTCCACCAGACCACGCCGTCGGCTTAATGTATGTGCTGTGTGTGTCGAGTGGCTGACCAGTGGACTGGGATTCAGACGGCGATGGCTGCTCCATATCCCCTGAGTTTGTGAATCCTGGTGTGTGCGTTATGGGGGCCAGGTCGTGCTGTGGCGCGCGAAGACGGGTACGCCGATCCGTCAGCCAATGCGCCCACTCCCACATTAGGCAACTGACCGGCTCGGACAGTAGTCTGACTGTGGGGGTGGGGGAGAGAGTGAGAACGACAGCTCAGCGCATATTCCTCACTATAAACAATCTGACGCGCTTGAAACTATCACGGTGCGCTAAAAGCCGTGGCTTGGAAGGTTGCCAACTGACAGGATAACTCGGACCGCGTGGTCAGCCCAATGAGTGTTTTGTGTGGAGTGGCTGACTGGCAGACTGAGAGTCAGGCTGCAATGGCTCCTTCTTAATGTGGTCTTTATGGCACCTCCACTCTGTGGGATTCGTGCCTTGTGTGGTGGCAGGCCCAGGGGCGGCTCCGGCCGCGCCAGCCACCTGTGCCCTCTCCAATCTCCGGTCTTCTTGACTGTGTCATGAGACCGGGCTCAGGTGGGGGAGGAGAAGAGAGTGCGGTAACGTTGACTGCCGCGGTTGGAAGGTTGCCAACTGACAATTACACTCAGACCTCGCAGTTAGTCCAATTTGTGTTGTGTGGAGTGGCTGAATGGTGGTCTGAGAGTCGGACTGCGATGGCTCCTTCTTAACGTGTCCTCTGGCTATCTCACACATGTGAGATGTAAGCCGTTCAACCCCCTGTTGTGCGAAATCCTGGTGTTTGTTTTTGGGGGGCCAGGTTGTGTACGTAGTACACGTAGACGAGGTTACCAGCAGCTGCGCTCGCTTCCGCATCAGAAAACTGACCGGCTCGGACAGTGTTCTGATTGTGGGGGTGGGGGAGAGAGTGAGGTCGAGAGCTCAGCGTATTTTCCTCACTATAAACAATCTGACGCGCTTGAAACTATCACGGTGCGCTAAAAGCCGTGGCTTGGAAGGTTGCAAACTGACAGGATAACTCGGACCGCGTGGTCAGCCCAATGTGTGTTTTGTGTGGAGTGGCTGACTGGCGGACTGAGAGTCAGGCTGCAATGGCTCCTTCTTAATGTGGTCTTTATGGCACCTCCACTCTGTGGGATTCGTGCCATGTGTGGTGGCACGCCCAGGGGCGGCTCCGGCCGCGCCAGCCACCTGTGCCCTCTCCAATCTCCGGTCTTCTTGACTGTGTCATGAGACCGGGCTCAGGTGGGGGAGGAGAAGAGAGTGCGGTAACGTTGACTGCCGCGGTTGGAAGGTTGCCAACTGACAATTACACTCAGACCTCGCAGTTAGTCCAATTTGTGTTGTGTGGAGTGGCTGAATGGTGGTCTGAGAGTCAGACTGCGATGGCTCCTTCTTAACGTGTCCTCTGGCTATCTCACACATGTGAGATGTAAGCCGTTCAGCCCCCTGTTGTGTGAAATCCTGGTGTTTGTTTTTGGGGGGCCAGGTCGTGTACGTAGTACACGTAGACGAGGTTACCAGCAGCTGCACCCGCTTCCGCATCAGACCACTGAACGGCTCGGACAGTGGTCTGATTGTGGGGTTGGGGGAGAGAGTGAGAACGACAGCTCAGCGCATATTCCTCACTATAAACAATCTGACGCGCTTGAAACTATCACGGTGCGCAAAAAGCCGTGGCTTGGAATGTTGCCAACTGACAGGATAACTCGGACCGCGTGGTCAGCCCAATGTGTGTTTTGTGTGGAGTGGCTGACTGGCGGACTGAGAGTCAGGCTGCAATGGCTCCTTCTTAATGTGGTCTTTATGGCACCTCCACTCTGTGGGATTCGTGCCTTGTGTGGTGGCAGGCCCAGGGGCGGCTCCGGCCGCGCCAGCCACCTGTGCCCTCTCAATCTCCGGTCTTCTTGACTGTGTCATGAGACCGGGCTCAGGTGGGGGAGGAGAAGAGAGTGCGGTAACGTTGACTGCCGCGGTTGGAAGGTTGCCAACTGACAATTACACTCAGACCTCGCAGTTAGTCCAATTTGTGTTGTGTGGAGTGGCTGAATGGTGGTCTGAGAGTCGGACTGCGATGGCTCCTTCTTAACGTGTCCTCTGGCTATCTCACACATGTGAGATGTAAGCCGTTCAACCCCCTGTTGTGCGAAATCCTGGTGTTTGTTTTTGGGGGGCCAGGTTGTGTACGTAGTACACGTAGACGAGGTCACCAGCAGCTGCGCCCGCTTCCGCATCAGAAAAACTGACCGGCTCGGACAGTGGTCTGATTGTGGGGTGGGGAGAGAGTGAGGTCGAGAGCTCAGCGTATTTTCCTCACTATAAAACAATCTGACGCGCTTGAAACTATCACGGTGCGCTAAAAGCCGTGGCTTGGAAGGTTGCCAACTGACAGGATAACTCGGCCCACGTGGTCAGCCCAATGTGTGTTTTGTGTCGAGTGGCTGACTGGCGGACTGAGAGTCAGGCTGCAATGGCTCCTTCTTAATGTGGTTTTTATGGCACCCCCACTCTGTGGGATTCGTGCCATGTGGTGGCAGGCCCAGGGCGGCTCCGGCCGCGCCAGCCACCTGTGCCTCTTCCCATCTCCGGTCTTCTGACTGTGTCATGAGACCGGCCCAGGTGGGGAGGAGAAGAGAGTGCGGTAACGTTGACTGCCGCGGTTGGAAGGTTGCCAACTGACAATTTCACTCAGACCTCGCAGTTAGTCCAATTTGTGTTGTGTGGAGTGGCTGAATGGTGGTCTGAGAGTCAGACTGCGATGGCTCCTTCTTAACGTGTCCTCTGGCTATCTCACACATGTGAGATGTAAGCCGTTCAACGCCCTGTTGTGTGAAATCCTAGTGTTTGTTTTTGGGGGGCCAGGTCGTGTACGTAGTACACGTAGACGAGGTCACCAGCAGCTGCGCCCGCTTCCGCATCAGACAACTGACCGGCTCGGACAGTGGTCTGATTGTGGGGTGGGGAGAGAGTGAGGTCGAGAGCTCAGCGTATTTTCCTCACTATAAACAATCTGACGCGCTTGAAACTATCATGGTGCGCTAAAATCCGTGGCTTGGAAGGTTGCCAACTGACGGGATAACTCGGACTGCGTGGTCAGCCCAATGTGTGTTTTGTGTGGAGTGGCTGACTGGCGGACTGAGAGTCAGGCTGCAATGGCTCCTTCTTAATGTGGTCTTTATGGCACCCCCACTCTGTGGGATTCGTGCCATGTGTGGTGGCACGCCCAGGGCGGCTCCGGCCGCGCCAGCCACCTGCGCCCTCTCTTATCTCCGGTCTTCTTGACTCTGTCTTGACACCGGGCTCAGGTGGGGGAGGGGGAGAGAGTGCGGTAGCTGCAGCGCATGGCTACTATCACTTAAAACTAATTCACGCGCATGTCACCGTCCCTCCTCCACTCTTCCATGGAGCATACGTTGGACATCGTCGAAATCGACGGTCGAACTGCCACCCGTTGTAAGCCAGCCAGCTGGTGCCTTCCTGCAGCCGTTCTACAACTGGATTGATCAAGGAACCTCTTAACCTAATTAGTATTTTAGTTAGTATCCGATAGTGCAAAAGACTCGTGACTCAACTTTTAAGTCCTCAAACTTAATGCCACTGATCAAAGACTTCGAATAAGGGCTCTGGGTTATCAAAGCCCCACCCTGGTCTAGAATCAGATGATAACGGAAAGGAGGTAGAAATTCTTAACCCTGTCCTCCTTCCAAGTGTTGTTATTCATTTGCATTATTACTGGCCAATGAACGAAATACAACGGGAAGAGCATATAGAGCATCGAAGTAGATCAAAGACCCCATAATCCTCCGTCGCAAATTAAGTAGATGATGGACATTTTTCTAAGACTCATTCTTTTAAAATAATTAAAGCTCAGTTAGCCGTGGTTTTTTTGCAAAAAAAGGTGTGAGATATTTGGATTCTGTTTGAGAAAACGTGATCAGAACGTAAAATTTGGACGTTTGCTGTTAAGGGCTTTCGCCCGAACAATAGAAAAATGAACTATCTGAGAACAAATCACCGATAAATTTAGACATAATAGACTTGGAGAGAGGCACAGACATGATTATTGTCACGGATCCGATTAAAAAAGGATGATGATTTGTATTCGATTATCGAAAGCGTCATCATATTAGTTTGTGCGTCCAGAACGCGTGTTCGTAGCTAGAAAGAGAGCCGAATCATCAAGTACTGTGCGCTTAGATCGTGATATGTAAGGTAAAAAAAACCAGATCCACACATCCGGTATTGTCTACTCTGGCTTCTTACCAGCCCATACGGCTATGCGTGTGTCACCATACAGCGTAATCGGCTGGAATTTTACAAGCAAATGCCATTGCCGGCATAATAATTTTA
The DNA here is from genome assembly GCA_017591395.1 of Schistocephalus solidus. Classification (NCBI taxonomy): domain Eukaryota; kingdom Metazoa; phylum Platyhelminthes; class Cestoda; order Diphyllobothriidea; family Diphyllobothriidae; genus Schistocephalus; species Schistocephalus solidus. Next base: position 130,193 of record WEDG01010497.1, on the reverse strand, counting down.
TCTGCATGACATTTCGAATTGCCATCCAAACGAAACGGTAGTCACAAATATGTATGATTGTCTCACAAACACTGCGGAAATTGTAGGATACAACTGCTGTGAAGACATATCCTAGTCTAAGCCAGCAACGCTTTCTTTCGTTACTACGGGTCGTACTTGGTATGAGGTTCGCTCGAGTGTCTGTTTATGAATTGTCATATTTCGCAAACGGCGAGAAGTGTCTGGAGACCTTAACAAAATTTGGTGTAGTTTTGGACGAAGCAACTGCATAGCAAAAACTGGGAGGTTAATTATGACTCGGATTACCGAACACGCAAACGCAAATGGATGGAATCACATTCAGTCCAAAGGCATTTGCTTGCACAGCAACTACCACGCGCTCCTCAGAATGAGCTGCGTGGTAGATGCACTGGACCAACACAGGGGCCAAATAAGGGCACGGCAGGCGTTATTTAGAATAAGGTCCGGCCACGCCAGACACCTGCACCCTCTCCCATCGCCGGTCTTCTTGTCTTTGTCATGACACTGGGCTCAAGTGCGGGAGGAGGAGAGAGTGCAGTAGCTGTAGCGCAAGGTTACTATCACTTAAAGCTAATTCACGTGCATGTCACCGTCCTTTCAGCACCCTTCTGTGGAGCATACAGTGGACATCGATGGATTATGACGATCGAGCTTTCGTGTGTGCGCCTCCTAAACGGGCTGCGTGGTAAATGCAGTGAACCAACACTGGGACCAAATCAGGATGCGGCAGGCGTTATTATTATGGGATTTGATCCCATAACAAATGCCGAACCCTGGGTGCCCATGCCCAACATGGGCACGCAAAGATGCAGGCTCATGCCACACACCGATTTCCCACTCCGCGGGAGATGATTCATCTGCGCCCGATCCTGCCTCCGGGCACAGGCGGGTGATGGAAGAGAGAGTGCGGTAGATGCAGTGAAAGTTTACTATCACTTAAAACTAACTTGCGCACAAGTTAGTGTCCCCGTACCACCATGCTGCGGAGCATACAGCGGACATCGTCGGATTACAACGGTTGCACTGATGTGTGCCCCGATTACGCTTAATTTCTACTGCCTTTGTTAGTTGGCTCGCATTTCAGGTAGAAGCGTCAGGTGAATAAAATTCTTGTCTCAGCTCTCGTGCCTGTTTTTTCCTCGTTTGCTTCCTGTAACTCACATTTTCTTTTTTATCTGCAGTTAACTTTAACCCCAACTGCCGTCGTCATAATATAGGCCAGATAGGATGACCACTCGACTTACAAACACGCGAACACAGGTAGACGGTCTGGAGGGATCATGCAAGGTCTAAGTCGCTACCCGCAATTTGCAGGAAGATCATAAGTTCGAGTTCACCAGCGCATGGTTAAGTACGGTGGCCCCTGAAGAGGCAGGGTGAGTGCGGCTTGAGTCTATGGATGTGATACAAAATCAGAATATCAAAAGGCCTAAAGGATTAAATACTCATAAAAAAATTCGCAGAGGTTGACATAGATTCCTGTAACATTATTGCTGTAACATTGCTGTAAAGTGACGCACAAAATGACTAGACTATACTACAACATGCATTATCTTTTAAAAACAACAAACGTCGTTTTCACAGTCACCTACAAATCGGTGGTAAATGACAAGCAGAAGATTTTAAATAAAATTGTTTTTTAGAAATAGTTGTGACGAATATATTCCAAAGCTTGTAAATGACCTTGAAAAGGCGTGTACCGACTCGTCTGCATTGTGGACGCAACATCGGGAAGAGCTTTTTGCCTTGGAGCTGAGGGTCTGTAGCTCATGAAAGTGGTTGCATAGCAACTGTCTGTTAATAGTTAAGACATATAACCAACAGAGAAAGGCTCAAACCTCGAGACTGACAGCAGGCGCAACTTGGTAACATTTACTGATGACTACTAATCAACTGGAAATGAGCATTCAAACGTCCCTGATTCTGTTCGTTTACCATATCATGTAACTGATATCAGAAATTGAGTTAGCATCAAACTGAATCAATATCAACTTAAGTCCATGAAAGAGTGCCTTAACTCCTTTTTTAATTGCAACAAAGAATAGGTGAAAATATACAACAAAGCTTACAGGGTACTGGCAGGTAAACCGAAGGGGATAGACCGAGCTCTCACTTTAACGTCTTCAAAACTGTTGTGGAAAACATTTAAGCACAGTGGAAAAATTAGAAGATGCAATATCTGAAACAGCATTTATATTGATATAAAAATAAAATCCCGCTAAATAAGTTAGATATTAATGTGGAAATTTCAATCCCCGAAGGTCGAGAAGGTAACCGGGAGAGAGGATTGCGAAATTTCGTTAGGTAAAAGTTCAACCGTGTGCTATTAAATTAAAGAAGAGTGTATGTGAATTGCTCAGCAGAAGTAGCCCCCATATCTGGTTGGGTAATCAAATTTCCAAATTGAGACATTATTGTTGATGGAAATTTATGACTCTGTAGCTGAGTACAGTTGCTGCGGACGAATACAGTCATCGGTGCTAAATAACAATGGCTAGAAAAGGATCGTGTATTTATTTCCATGAACCAAAGTTCTACCGAACACTATAGCATGTTAAAAAATTCAGAAGTGTGAATAGGTAGGCGCAGCTGTCTCTTTTATAAGGCCTCGGAGGCTGAATTCGCAGAGAGCCGTAGAACTACAGCACTCTGATTTTCTTGGCTAGTTATTTCACAATGAACAGCTTCATCGAGTTTCAGGAGCAATTACAAGCCTTTATTCAGACGGGCGGATATAGAAGAAAATTTGTGGCCATATTTGAAAAAGCTGAACTCCTAAAATCACACATGTATCCGGTAGCTGAGATGTCAAGATGGAATATGTAGAGAGTGATTTAGAGTACCAGTGGAGATGAACAGGAGTTAAAAATAATATGGAACTTCACCATTTTTTTCCATCCTCTGAATGACAGGCACTTTAAAATACACTTAATCTACAGGCGTAAACATTGGATGAAAAACTTGCTGACGCTAATAATAGACTAGGACATGAAACCTTTCTCATAGGAAACAAAAATTAACTCTTAACATGGACAGTGTCCTGCCATGTAAATGGAAATTGCTAATCAGTGGTGATGGAAGCTGACGTTCATCCTTCAAACCTAAATTTGGTGAAGATGCCTAAGTTAAATATAACAATTTATGACTATAATACCATTATGAAGTCTTAAGTTGCAAAAGTAGGGGAAGGGGAGTTTGGCCGCTAAAGGTATTCTTTTGGAAATGAATTACTCACCATAGCAGGTAGAAATTGCGCAAGACTCTTCAAGCGTTTTCATCGATCTTTAGATTGGTACCAAAACTCCGGAATCAACTCAAAATTTGTATTTTAAATTAAAGGTTTAAAACACAGTGTAAACCTTTTTCCGTCACACATATTGCAACATTCATTCGGAGTAGTATGTGGGAACAGTTCGTTTTAAGCCCTCAAGGAAAGTGAATACGACGATGGTTTTACAGCAAGTTATCAAGTGCAATTTATCACAAAAGACCGTTATTCACGTAAGATCAGCTCTAATTTTGGTACTGGAGATATTGCGCATAGACAAGGATCTTAATTGGGTGAACTTCTAGGTACACCGTAAGCAGTTAGCTAAATCGCAAGTAAACTTTCATCGTTCTGAACATGACCTCGTTTAATTTGTAACATTAATATTCATGCAGAATGTCATGGGTAAAAAGTTTGATCTTCATTTATTTTCTAAATTTTACTTTGATTAACTATCCACCTTTCAAAAGTATTTTGACGCCCTATAGTCGTTAATAATTTGACAGCTGTATTGGCATTAGTATAACTTTCTTAGCTCCAGCCTTATACTGAAAATAACCGCCATGGGTTATATCTATTAGCCGGGGACTTCTTTCTTTAAATCAACATACTAATGGTGGCTACTGGGCAAATCCTCAAGTTATGCGTGTCGCAGACAAACCTTTATAAGCACGCTCGATTCTCGAATAGAAAAGTTTACTCCAAAACTCATGCTTTATAATAGATGCATTTCCTCTTGATGTACGAATAGTTAGTTTTACAGTGTCCAAATTGGTTTTCTACAGACCTCTAAAGCCCACAAATTCAGCTAGCCAAATACGCATTTACTGATATGCTGTTGGGCCCAATTTTGTCAATTGTTACCGTGTTTGCCGATTAGAGAAAGAGTAGGTTATGAATACCACTTGCTGGTGTGTGATGTGACGACACTGCGGGTTTATGAGAAGTGCCCAAAATTTTTCGATACAGAAGGACACCATTACTTGATTACAAAAAAGTGAATTCTGGCTACGCAGTGGTACAAAGGTCTTACGAAGCCACAAAAAAATTCGCAGACTGCTTGCTGCTTATCTATTATATTAATAGCGAAATACACGGAGATCGCATGTACCGCTCGTGTAAGCCTGCTTTAAACCGGCTTCTCTTCAATATGTTTAGGGTAGTTTCCCAATTATACAAATGAAAGTTGTTGAAACGGTTATCGTGAACTAAGCGAACGAGGTTTTGGTGTATTCTGTTAGCTGGGTTAACGGCTGGATCTCAAGTGCTCTAAGGTAAAATGATCTCTAAGATCCATTAAGAAATCTAAGCCCGGAAAGTTCGCGCTCTTTTTGGCCAATGGTACGTCATGTAGTCCTAATCAAGGTGAAATGAGTGGTGAGAACTTACACAGGTGTGAAAAGAAACCGGAATGGCAATTTCTGGCTTATTATTCTGCGACTGTCCCCGATGATGGGTTCGAACGAGAAGTTGAAACTTCTGGCCAATAAGCTTGATGTTCTGACGATCACGGTAATTGTTCACGTCAAAACAAAGCGCTGACTTAAGAGATGTTTGATGCAAAAACAGAAATAACCTTTTCCGTCTTTGATTGCGCTCTAAAATTAACCACGATTTCCACTTCTTTTCACTTATAGACATCTTTATAATTTAAAGTGGGAACCTGATTATCTTCATTAATACAATTCCCTATATTGTTTTTCTAGTCTTTGAGGCCTCACTCATTTTAATCAAAATTTTCACGTTCTCAAGAGAAAATGAAGATTATGTGCTCATTTTTGAACTTTGCAATCAGGTCAGACGCGATCTTCTCCCTAGAGCTTGTTTTTGCCTAAACATTTGATTGGTGTAAAATGCAGGCCACCGCTGTTTTCTAGTCTGTATAGATCTTTAAACGCAACATTAACTTCAATAATTTTCCGTCGCAGCTCTTTGTTGCATGACCGTTTTAAGATTCTGTAAACGCTACGGTGTGATAGAGGATGGAGTGTCAAATTCCACCTAATTTGGAACGAGCCTGCTTCCCTTTTAAATGAAGGTAAGAAAAATATTTCTCGTATTTAACCATGTCCAACTGCTCGTCATATTTCACTTCTAGCGGGCAAATGTTTTCGCATCCTGGCCAAGCACCAACATTTTTCAACCACCTTCTAATTCTGGCCGGGATTCGATTGATCTGGGGACAAGACCATCAGCGTTAAATGTTATATGGTTGAGCTTTTTCAAGATTTCATTCTACCGAACCCACCTGATCGCTGTGAGTTTCCTTACCCCATGTGATTGATCAGCACCACGCTGCCCGCTTGAGAGGATAGATACCTTTATGGTTTGCAAGGATTGGCATATACTAACGCGGATCACCTGTGCAGGCTGTCGGTGATAAATAACCTGTGGGCCCGTGGACGATCTGAGCAGGCATGTACAACTGCCCGAATGATAGACCAGTTCTCGCGATGCTACTTTCTCGTATTTCCGTGTTCAAAATGGTTCGCGGACTGGAGGGAAATGTGAGGCCATCAGAGGATTGTAATGGAAGACCGTAGTTTATTGATGGAAGGAAAGGTTGATTGTTTACGATCGAATAAAGGTTATGAACTGAAGTCAGCAATGCGGATTCCCAGCATGGCTGACGGGACTTGAAACGACTATTTCCGTATTATTTTTTATTTAGATATATGTGGAGGGGGCGGGACGGTAAACAATGTCGGTAAATTTATATAGTCCTGTTTTGGGCTTATTCTGCCTTCATTTTTTTAATCTTAAATTTGACTAAAAGTTAGTACCGGAACCAGCAACATTATCTAGTACACGGCGCAGATAGTAAACAGACAGGTCTAACGGACGGGTTATAAGCAATTCATCGCAGAGAAGTTTATCAGTACCGCGCAACCTCCGCTATACAATTATAAATCGTATGACTTCGGCCTGGTAGGTGGTTGCTTTTTCATAACCCTAACCTGTTTGCTTACGAAGCCAATAGATTGGTTCGGGCTTATTGCAGATTGAATATATGCCTGAGCTGCAGTGACTAAGAATAACAGGTGACGAGGTACTGATAAACTTTTGTGCGAGGAAGTGCTTATAACCCGTCCGCTAGACCCGTCTGTTTACTATCTGCGCCGTGTACTAGAGCATGTTGCTGTTTCCGGTACCAACTTGTAGTCAGACTTAAGATTGGCTAAATGAAGGCAGAAAAAGCCCGAAACAGTACTATATAAATTAACCAACATTGTCTACAGTCCCGCCACTCCACATATATCTAAAAAAAAATAGGGAAATGCTCGATTCAAGCCCTGTCAGCTATGCTGTGAATCGGCATCGCTGATTTCAGTTCGTAACCTTTATTCGATCTAAAAATCAACCTTTCCTCCCATAAATAAACTACGGTCTTTCATTACATTCCTCTGATGGCCTCACATTTCCCTCCAGTACGCTAACAAGTGCGCACACGAAATTACGAGAAACTAGCATCGTGAGAACTGTTCTATCGTTCGGGCAGTTTTACATGCCTGCTCAGATCGTCCAAGGGCCCACAGGCCCTCTTAAGCGGGCAGCGTGGTGCTGATCAATCACATGGGTAAAGGAAACTCACATAAATCAGGTGGATTCGGTAGAATTAAATCGTACAGAAGCCTAACCATTTTGACAGACGTCAGCTTGATAGGTGATTTACTTTACGTTACTTCTGCCATCCATGTAAAGCTTCTTGGCCTTTGGAATTCAATTTATCGGTGAGTCCCCATTCGTAATTAAGTAAATTTATGTGCACAAAAAAGATGCAACGCTGGAATTTTGTAGTTGACCCCTTTACCTATTATCCTAGATAAGCCATCATTTTCACGAACGCTGTGGTCGTCTTCGTTTCTAGTACCGTTAAGCTAAACCGTTTTCCACCGCCACAAGCAGTTTTAAGAAGATTTAAAAATAACTGAATTTAGTTTTAGTAGTTTCGTTTTGGAAGGTTTGAAAGGCACATTTTGGGGGTTCTCTTATAAACCTTTTGGCTTTTGGCCTTCTCTGTGTCAGTGTATGATATTTACTAACAAGGCAATCCTGCTGATATCTAAATTCCTATCCACTATGCGTCAGTTTTTCAACAAATGACCAATTGAATTTGAATCCCCAGTTTCCTGAAGTTAAGCTAAACTGAACTCAAGTTTCACATGCAACTACTTCCAAGCCTAAAGTACTAAAGGCCAGCAATGGGGCATACTCCTTGCAATAGTACTAAACGATAGATTTCCAAATCTTTCGCAGGTAGATTTACTGTGTGTCAGAACATGAGGCTTCAGACGCTCGTAGCTACCTCTGTGGCCGCCGGTGGAGTGCAATTATCTGCAATCACCTGATGGGAAAAATTCTGGCCCAAGTAAAATCCACCAATTAAATGTCGTGAATTAGAATGTCAACCGTAGGGAGACGTAATATTCTTCATCAGAATGGAAGCCACCTTTGCCTTCCATTTTGCTATCATCATTTTCTATTAGGCAGCAGTTTTTTAAAAGAAATGAGTAATATGAAGGCTATTCCAAACCCAGGTTTTGGGTATAAATATGTCTATCCAAGGCCAGGAGTTTGAACATTGGGTATCTTCGAACCGCTGAACTTGTGTTGACTCAAAATCCTTGACTAAGAGTCTGCGACCTGTATTTAATGCCAAACTGACTGACTGCGGTAACTATGACCAGAAAAATCAGTAGAGTTTCACAGATATCACCCAAGATATTTCCACAGATCGAAGTGACAGAGAACATTATACTCCTGAAGTATACTTTTAGAAGTCAGTAAATTTGTTTGAAGGGCAAACAGGAAGTATCAAAGAATTATAATCGCCCTATAATACGACAGAAGGGACCAAGCAGAGCCCTGAGAGGAATTCCGTTTATATTACGATCGGTTGGCTGCGGCAGCTACATCCGTGCACGTCAGATTAATAGAGTAGAGAGCAGAGGGCTGGAGATGAGTCTGAAATTATCCCTTATCACGTCAATTAACGCCTTCACGTGAAGAGCCCTCCATTCTTGCCAAAAAACGCTGGTTTCCGGCAAGTTTACATTCGGGACAATTTTTCTTGGGAATAATTCGTTGCACGGCTGTACCCTCTCAGTAGGCAAATAAGTGTGCGGCAGTTGATGAATTCTTTGTCGTTAGTGACTGTATAGTTTGAGAGGCAATCAGAAAGCCGAATTCAGAGAGTGAGGCTCCAACGCCATCAAGTGAACACATAAAAACGCGGTTTTGCTGATGAGCGTGCGAGTCATCTCCTAATTCTTGCAGAGGGAATGTTTTGATGTATGTCACGTATACTAGCAACTTTGTTTCTGGTCTAACCTGCCATGGAGAAGAGAGATTTCGAGGTTGTCAAACAATGCCTGCCTGATTCATCTAGTGGCCCGTTTCCTCATCACTCATTTTAAGTGGTAAAAATTTTTTTGAGGATGACTTGAATGGCCACCTAAACATGTCACGGGAATAGGAACACTCCACCCCCTTAAAATGAGTCGTATTGCGATAAATTTCAGGAAAGGTAAATAATCCTGTGTTGAACCTTACATAAAACTGAACACAACGTTTACCTTAATCCTATTCCTTCCTTAAATTTAAACCATACAGTTAACATGACTCCAAACTTTAACCTTTAACATAATCCTGATCCTAGTCCAACTCGGCCCTTAACCTTAACCGAACCCTACCCTCACCTTAATTCGAAACGTAATATCTCCAGAATTTGGCGCAAAGCCACATGCATTGCGAGTGGTTCCTATTCCCGTGTCCTATCTAGGCGGCCATACAAGCCATCTTTAGCAAAATTTAGATCTAGATTCATAGAAACTGCCAATAAACCTACGAGATTCATCGTCAACGGTGACCCGACAAGATTCTCTGACTGAAAAATCGCAAGCGATTAACTTGGTTTTTTAGGAATATCCCCGTAAATTCTGCGACCGATCTCATGAAATGTGAATCGAAATTGTGAAATGCGTTAAAGACTGGGAAAAATTATGAAGGCGAGGTTGAAACATTGATGAACATTTTGAATAATTCTGTAATATTTCAGACGAGGACAGTATGGAGACTTTGAATACATTTCTTTGAGGCTTTCAGCAATTGAATACTTAAATAGCATGCATTTTTATTGATTTTCAACGCTCCTATATATTAAAGTATGTTTGATAAAAGATATGCACCGAAATATCGTTTCTTGTACTCCTTTTATTGGAGCTCCAGTTCGTTTCCGAATTCCAAACTTAAAAGAAGGCTATCCTGAGGTTTTAAAAAGATTATCAATCCCAAATACCTTTAAGCCCCAACTGCCGTTGTATTTGCGTTAAGAGTTTTCAGTATACAAGTTGCATACTTCGTGTGTAAGGAAATCATGCATCCTCTGTAGCATCAAGAAGTTTCCATAGAGCACTCATAAAATTTTGTAGTGAATGTGCAGCATTCTTAAAAGGAGAAACACGATGCTACTTGAATGTACACTGCGCGTTTATAAAAACTGCCATAACTAGATTTTTTAAACCGAAAGACAGTTTTCCTTTGCGTACAAAATTTGAAGAAGGCGTGGTTGCCGGTCAACAGAACACAATAAACTGTATTCTTATGCATTTTTATAAAAATTAGGTTTCAATTTGCAAGTGCATAAAAAATCGATAGAAAAATGCATAGTATTGAGCTAGCAACCTTTTTCCGAGTTTAGATTTTGTAGGCGGCCGAAAGGGAGTACATTAAAAGCCAGTATCCTGAAGTATCTGAAATATGACGGGATTATGCCGCCCGATGGTGGATCTGACAACACCAAGTAAGCAATCATTTCTAATCGAAAAAACAGTACATAAATTTGGTTAACATTCCATGAGAGCACTCCAACTTTCAACAACTTCTCCCCACCATGTCAGGATGCCTTGCATTTCAAGAAAATGTCTCTCCAAAGTCAAACATCATCATCTTTAATGAATGAAATATGCTCAGCTGACATAGCTGGATAATGTGCCGGCGCACGTTCTAGAGCCATACTCGTTGCTGGAGTTGGCACTACGCACTTCGTAGGAGTTTAGCATTAGGGTTGTTTAGCACGCATAGCCATGTCTGCCATCTTATAGACTTTGAATATGGCCGATCTAAGCTGACGCCCGACTTCGTGCCTCCTCATATATTGATATTAGTTATTTGCACATCCTACCAAATAGTTCAGCGCGTTGAAGTTGAAAAACCTCATATAATTTGGACAGTCATTTCCCACACTTTCGAAAATTCCGCCGTCCTTAAATTCAAACCTCTGGCGCAAAACAATTGTCACAAACAGGCACACTTGATAACACTGACGTCCATAAGTGAAAGCCTCGCTCTTTGTATCATCAGCATCCTCTGTCAAAGCGAAGACAACAAAAATGTGCAATCAACAACAAGACTACTATGACAATCTTTGGGTGAAATCTTTGCTGACAGCTCACCAGCCGAGCAGTAACTTGTCCACGCAGGAGGATTCAAACATCATGCAGACAAGGGCTGTCTGCAACGCTGCTGTGATAATGACAGACTTTATCGGCGTCAGGTACTTTACTACTGTCTGAGCCATTATCCACACGTCCATCTCATAGACAATTTTTTGCCCTTAAAAAGAAGCAGATAAGATTTCTAGAATGTTAATTTTATTGGCACGTTTTTTCCTATTCTCATTCGAACTCATAATTAAAAACAGTTTCGAATAAAGGGGATGAAAGCACGAGGGGTGTAGAGTTTATGCAGTTGGCATGCGACCACGTAAATGTCATCATTAGCAGCTCACCAGTCCTTCCCCGATGGTGTTACGCGGTACGGTACATCCAAATCGTTAATCAGAGCATTTTAATTATCCTGAAAATTGGCGTGATAATGCCCCGAAATGTTGATTTCAGATAGTGTCAATGGAAGCAGCATTTGCAAGGCGCGCACACATCGTGACCGGTTACTCCGCCTATCCAAGGCCTTGGGAGTGACAATGCGGGGATGAGGGGAGGAAGGAAATTGCACTTGATAATCGACTGTGGTCGGGTGAACCCTGACTAAAAGGAAATTGCTGTTGAGCCGACTTGATTCTCCCTTCAGAGGATGACCAAACTGTAACGGTAGCTTCTTACCCTCCAAACCACAACCGTTAGCGCATTGTAATAGGTTCGAAACATCCGAGTTATTGTAGACGGATGTGTTCAGTTGTCGTGAAAAATCACCCTCAAAGTCAAACTCAGCCGCCTTTCCCTTTCCCAAGCGCTGGTGACCTGTCCGAGCCTGTCTACCGACTGAGTACGAAATTGTGTACAGTTTCTGTCAGTGTGAGCTTCTCCATCTATGCATGTCACACCCGTCCCCACCTAAGGGCGGGGCCTGTATTTAGCAATTTGTTTCGCATCCAGGTTTCTTCTTTTCAGCCCCTCCGAAAAATTTCAAATCAAGTTCGTCTGTTCATTGGGCTTTCTGTGATTTATCTTGAACCATAAAGTTTGAACGGAAAATATGATTAAACTCCGAATTGCTAAGTGGCTTCCGATGCTCTCGACGGCAGATGGGACTTGGAATTTAAACTTGGGGGTTTAGATGTTGATTCCTAATTTACATATGCTAAAATTCCAGATCTACCGTGCCATAATTTTGGGAAGGCTGACTGACGATAAGCGGCAAGCCGAAGAAGCCATTTTAATCGCTTCTTCATTTAGCTCCTTCGCTAGGATTCCCGCTTGTTACCTAAATAAACTTGACATAACATTAATAAATTCCTGCATCGCATTATATTGGTTTCCAGCTGTAAGAGGGAAAGGATAATGGAACAGACGTTCGGCACATAAACACACATCAGGGGTGATTGGTACACTCCACACGTTGCCGCAGAGATAGCTAATATGCAAATATTTACAAACAGCTTAACGTGGGTGCCATAGCAACATGTGCTCGATTTCAGAATAGATCCAAACGCTCTCAATTGGTGGTCACGGTTGCGCTGTGCTAATAACAGTTAATTTTCCGAGCACCTTCCACCAATTTGTACGGACATGAGCAATCCGAAAACACTGTGTGGCGGTATCAAACGGCTCAGATTTGGAGGCTATTCAGTACAGGTAGGTTTTTGAAGGGAGGATTTTAGGAATAGGATGAAATCGCCTTCAAAATGTCGCCTAAATTCTGCCCCTCACCAATTGTTACCGTGCCAACCATGGTGCACCTGAAATAGCCATGTTGGACTTCCAGCTGTGTGAATATTTAAACATGCTAACCCCAGCCCAATACAACTTGTTCTGACTCGCCTAACTATTTACTAGGATAAGAGAACCGGCTGAAAGTCTGAACAGCAGACAGGTGACGAATGTCCCAAGTGGAGCGGTCACGATGTCCGATTTCTGCTTCTAAAATGTCAGGCAGACTTGTCCTATGATATAATAATGGAATCCACTGATTTATTAAACTGGCCCAGGGTACTGCGCAGTTAAAACTCAGCTCACTGTCAATAAAGGTCCACTTTGGGAAGGATAATTGTCTGACGCCGTTCGCCGAAAAAAGGAAAATTATGCAGGTTCACAGAGGCCCGTTTGTTGACTCCTGATCTAGGAAAATTCATTGCTCTACCAGTTTGCTATGAATTTGTCCCAGAGAAGTGATTTTCAGTTTATTAGGCAAAAATCAGTAAAATGACAAGGATATGGTGGTTATACTTAGAGATAGCTGAAAACAGCTAAAATCTGGGATTATAAACGTGTTTTCAGTTTATTAAAGCCGTTAGACACCGAAAGTCAAAGAATGCCTGAATTGGCAAACGAAAATTTGATAAAATGACGTGGAAATTAATGTTAAATTAGCAGATTATTTACATGTTATCGAAGGAACATTATTTATTACGAGATTTTAAAATGCTGCTTAACATGGAACTGGACCTAAGTTATAATGCTTGCCTTCGGTTTACCATCCTTAGAATCACCAGTGTATATGATACTTGGCAAAAAAGACTGCAAACGTTATCTATGCTTTCTGCTGATTTCTAATGCTTGCATAATTCCAAATTTAGTTCCAGGATGGAATGGATAAAAGTTTCGTTTTTTAAGTTAATCATGTAGGAAAGCACGTCTTAAAAGTTTACGATGGCAAGGAGAATTAATTTTTGCTTTATATAGTTTGCAATAATGAAACTTTTAAACACCGTTTACTGAACTAAATTCGATTAGGCAATGGCAACGAAATATTTAAGGCCATCATCAGTTACCTCCCCTACGTCCCAACTTTCCTCCCCTCACACCATGCCCGCCAACATGGCAGCTCAACATTCCCCGTTTTTATTTACTTACCACATTTAATTTCCCTAGGCAGTTTTCTTTTTGAAAATTTTTTATTATTGGTATAAAAAGATCGTGTGTGATGGAATACGAGGTCACAAGAAGTTATATCGTCATTTAATTCTTAATCTTCTGTTTTTTTGTTTACTTCAACATATTAGAATTGTTAACAAACTAGCCTACTTAGTCATGCAGGCGAAAATTTACGTCTTTAGTAATTAGGCTTTCCGAACACGTATATAAATACAAATATATTCATACAAATAGATGCTGAAAGCATAAAAGTACCTAGAGCTGATTGAAGGCAGTTCAACGGATAGAGATTCAATCAATAAATGTATCAATTTGGCGCCGGCATCCTGTGCAGTCACCTCCAGATTTACGTAATTGATCATTAATATGCTTTCATCCGCTAGAAGTGTGGTTTTATTCTTGCTGCTGCTACCTCTGACAATGAACTTCTGCACGCGCTCAAAAGCTCAGGATAATAAACAAAATGTTCGGGCGCTCGGTCATTCTTCTCCTATACTCATATGAATACCTCCAACACTAACCTTCGCATCTAATCGCAAGGTATGTTTATTAATGTATCAATATGCATTTAGTCATTTAAAATGGAATACCACTTTGTAGCTAAGGAAATAATTTGAGGAGGTTGCGATTTATTAAAAATCATTAAGGGGAGGAAAAGGCACGTGCCATCTTTTTCACCAATCTCTTTGTAGTTTAAAGGGCAGTAAAAAAGAACTTAAACAGATACACACCACCTCAGCAGTGGCTTTTGGAAGAAACGGATACAACTAAGTGAGAAGATTCGAAGTCAAAAGTGAAATTCGCTCTGAACTAACTTACGTTGCACTGTGTTATTTGTTAATCTGCATAATAAATTTCCCAGTGCAAATTTTTCAGAGTATAATATACTTGAAAATTCTGGTCTACGTGTCCGATATTTGCGCCCATTTCTTAGCCTTCTATCAATTTACGGCATATCTTTTATATTGCAAAGATCATGGTAATTTCGGCGACATTAAAAATTGATATTAACAAGAAAAATCAGTGCCGTACATGGCCTTCAGTTAAGCACTGCAGAAGAAGCTACTGAAAAATGAACTAAGGTCTTTATAATAAACTTTCTTATACGCCAGTATTAACATTGCTTCTATTCTTCATACCAAGGTTAACAATAATGTCATGGCTAAAGCTAAAGATAATAATTTGCTGCAAAGGATTTTAATCACGAAACTGGTTTTCGGGTTTGAGGTCTTATGCATTTGCTGTGCATTCCCAAGTAACTTATATGTTCACTTTCGACTGGCCAATTTCGATGCTTCTAAACCAACTTTCATTGATTGTGAGTGTTCAACGTTTCAGGGCCAAAGAACTTGTCGATCAGAAAATATACCCCATAGGCTGTATTTATCCATTGATTATACGGTGACCATCCCTTGCCGTGGATGCCACAAAAAAAAACTAACCGAAAGTTCGACCATCAATTTCAACGATGTCCACCGTATGCTCCACGAAAAGGGTAGTGCAGGGACGATGACTTGCGCGTGATTTAGTTTAAAGTAATAGTAGACTTGCGCTGCATCTCCTGAACTCTCTCCTCCTCCCCCACCTGTACCCGGTGTCATGGCAAAATCAAAAAGACCGGAGATGGGAGAAGACGCAGGTGGCTGGCGCGGCCGGAGCCACCCCTGGGCGTACCATCACACCTGGCTAGGTTCCCATGAAGTGGCAGTGCCTTAAAGTGCACATTAAGAAGGAACCATTGCAGCCTGACTCTCATTCCACCAGTCAGCCACTCCACACAAAACACCCATTGGGCTAACCATGCGGTCCGAGTTATTCCGTCAGTTGGCAACCTTCCAAGCCACGGCTTTTAGCGCACCATGATAGTTTCAAGCGCTTCAGATTGTTTATAGCGAGGACAATGTGCTTAGCCGTCGACCTGGCCCCCCAAACACAAGCACCATAACTTCACACAACAGGGGGTTGAACGGTTTACATCTCACATGTGTGAGGTAGCCAGAGGTCACGTTAAAAAGGAGCCATAACTGCCTAACTCTCAGACCACCGGTCAGCCCCTCCACACAACGCACATTGGACTGACTGCGAGGTCTGAGTGTAAATGTCATTTGGCGACCTTCCATCCTATGGCGCTTATCGTTACCACACTCTCTCCTCTTCCCCCAGCTGAACCTGGTGTCTTGACAGAGTCAAGAAGACCGGAGATGGGAGAAGGCGCAAATGGATTGCACGGCTGGAACCGCCCCTTAACGTATCATCACACCTGGCTCGGATTCCACGGAGTGGGAGTGCCATAAAGGCCACATTAAGAAGGAGCCATTGCAACCTGACTCTCAGTCCACCAGTCAGCCAATCCACACAAAACACACATTGGGCTGACCACGTCAGTTGGCAACCTTCCAAGCCAACGCACCAGTGACTTTATGACGACCATAGCCTATCATATGATGCCAAGGAAGTTATCACCTCGATTAAAACCACGAGCTCTGGAGCCTTTCTTGAATGTGCTACTTCGGTCATAACAGCAGTATTCACACATCGACGTAGTTTCTCATTTGGGAGGCTTTAAAACACCCCATGTGTCACTCCCATTTCCAACCGATAAGTCGACCTGGGTAACGTGTCATCTGCTCTCCAGACCAGCTCTTTGTCCTTCCAGCCTCAGAGGAGATCGATTATGGAACTCCTGTCCCCCCATTTGTAGTGTGCAAATTCTGATCATATGCTCCTAGAATCTCACATTCTACTGTGCAAACCACAGTCACTCCATGCATTTCGCCTGGAGATTGGGTTTCTTTAAGAGCAAAAAGAATTCCGAAAGCCCAAATATCAACATCCTTCTGTAACTCTAAACCGGAAAACTACTACTGAAGCATTAAAAATTCATAGATTCAGTCTGTATACTATTTATATTTATTTCAACTTAAACAAATTACAATATCTTTGTTGTGTGCGTTTCATATTTTTTCCGTTATTAGTAAGATACCGATGAATGTCAACAACAATTTAAAGGTATGACGTTTTGTCACCGATTTCTCATTCTATAACTTGAACCTGTTATGAACAGACGATAAACTAACATTATTTCGTTTACACTTGCTGCCATAATGACGCTTTAGAAAAACCAGCAATTTAGTCACCTCTCCGTAAATATATTCGAATGGTTATCCTCAGGATCCTAATTTATGCAGCAATCTCAGCTCAGTTTATTAAAAACTTGGTCGAAGAACACAGGGAGGGTGATCGGGACTGACATTTATCCAAACTCATTGTCCCCAACTCCGTCTAGTCACCACCACCACCACCACCACCACCACCACCAAAAAATGACCACCTCTGTCGCCTCCTGGGATAAGGCGTTAGGTTCCGAATTTATTGCTTCTCCGCGCATGCTTACGCAAAGCTCAGTGCACATGTCCAGGCCTTTCGACCTTGCGGTGAGCGGTCGTGTTTCGACCCCAAGAGGAATGATTAATTACGCGCTGAGTGCCTACTGGTATCACCTCCGACAAAGGTCAACGCAACAAGTCTTCATAGCGAGGTTAGAGGATAAACTGGTGAAAGCGACCCCAGCTCTCGATAATTTAGAACCGACTTTCCTCCCTAGCCTGACTGGCAGGTAAATAAACAAAAGCCAATACCAGCAAACTTACCACGACTAATAGGAACAAAAAATTGACTATGCCACAAACTATAGCCACAAACTATAGCCACAAACGAGGAAAAGAGAAATCACTATCATTGCCAATAAAATCACTATTATTTTAAACTGTTCCATATTTAAGCGAAAAACGACCTAAATATCTTTTCCGCATACATGAAGAGGGAGATTGACAGACAGGTTGTGAATACCAGCTACTTTTTAGGCGAATGCTGGCATGAGGGAGAAACAAACCAGATTCAAGTGTGCGACAATTACATTGTTGTGTTTTCATAATTATGAAACCTTTTGAGATGCGCTGCCTAAAACATCAGGGACACTAAACCGGTTATTTGTGGAGTTGATAGTGTTTTGGTAGATTTGAATTGTTTGGCGATTATATTTTAGTACGTAGGCAGCGAAACCTCTGCTAAAACGGCTCTACTGTAGATTTTAATACGACTCACTTGATAATCAGGGATTCCCAAGTCAAACACTCCCAGCCCGGAGTTGCCAGTTCATGCTTTGTTGCCGTATAGAGGGAGCGTGGGCTGATGCATGAAATATGCATAAGGTATAGGGACAATTGTGAAAAACCTAAAAAATAGCTTTGCCCCAGGTGATTTTGATTGGAACGGATTAGCGACAAAAGAAGAAAGGAGAGCTTCCTGATCATTCCTAGGTTCTGTTTATCTGTGTCCAGTCATTCTTGGCCTCAGTTTCAGGTTGCCAAAACCGAAAGGGAGTAAAACGGCAGCACAAAGCCCGTCTACAATAAACTCATACAAACGTTAAAACTGCTGAAGAGAGCTATAAGCTGGATGGGGTGGAAGCCATTTGTACCAAACAAAACAAAATCACACGACTGGTTCCTCACCCTTGTTCCTTTTTCACGTAAAACCTCGGATAGAAAATGCACATTGCTGACCGTCACCGTCGAATACTAGAACGTTAACTCGTTTACGTTTTTAAGGCCAAGCTTTGAAAGGTGATTGTACAGATTTCGGCGTCGATGCTTCCAATTAACTAACATTTTTCTGTCTAAAATCTGAATTGTTTAGGTTTTGCAAATATACGACCCAGTTAATCAGATATTGTAATCTTCTGAGTCATTACTGTATTCCACAGCTTATACCTTCAAAACCATTTTAAAATTTTGCTGTTTGGATAATTGCTTTTACTGCAAATACCATCTTCCATTGCAGTATGAATGCACTTGGAAAGGTTTGAAGGCTTTTATAGGGCCAACATCGTCATTTCCACGAAAGTAATATCTTACGGTTCAGTTGCTTGCTTGTCTTCGTCAGGATCCATGCAATTTGAATAGAAACTCACCTGATTAAACCTCAGATTTATTATATGAGTGATCATTGTTGGCAAGCCAGGCGAATCAGTGAAAACTCGAAAAGAATCGCATTTTCTCTAAACCCCATCCCAGTTTTGCGTCTTACGCTAGATCAAAGCACTTTATTCCCTGATACCTTGAGAGTGGATTTTTAGGCAAAAAAGGGTGAAGGGAGGGGTCCATTCATGAGTTGGCTTGTCTTTTTCTTGGCCGTAACGTCAACGAAACACGTAAAGCAATAACTTCCAGCAGATTAGGTATGCGGTTCTTTTCTTTGATCAAAAGAAACCCTCTAATCAGGGCGGAAGCAGAAACTTTTTAGAGAGGAAGTTAATGCGGTTTGAAATATCGCCAGAGGAACTCAAAATTTCACAGATTCTGCTTTATTGAAATTTAAATTTTATTTTGTTCAAGCGGTAAACTCAATCCATAGTGCATAAATTCTGCTTGAGTGGCTAACCAACTATTTTTTGTACCACTGCACCTCGCTATCCACATAAAAAGTTTTTATCAGGAAGCAATCAAAGTTGTCAGTGAAAAATTCCTAAAACCCAACGACCCAACGATATGCTTCAAATGAAACATCTCGCTTTTTTGACAGATGCACTCATTTCCTTTAAGAATAATGGATGAAATTTTTAGTTACTAGGAGAGAAAAAATATGAACAAATCATTATATGTTTGGAAAAGCATGACTTTGTGCAGGAAAATATACAAATGACTTAAGGTTATTGAAGAGAAAAAAGTAACGTATGATACTTCAACTGAGTCGTACATTGCTAAAAAATATCTAGCCACACATTTACAGACTTCTGCTGTCTGCATTCTCAGCCCCTGAAATGGCTTGTGTCCTGTGTAAACGAGTAGAAGCAGTAGGCGAGTAAGATCCTGGATGACAAAGAAGACAGTGTAGTACAGATAAGACGAGGAAAATGAATAAAGTTTGGCCAGTGTGCACAATACTGAAAGTTGGGTTTGTTTGAAATGCAACTTTGAATCTTAGGGTACAACCTGTTTATGAACAAACCAGTGGAGAGGTCTAATGGAGCATTTTACTATTTTAACAAGTAAGGGAGGTAACTTAACTAAATGGTGAGCTGCATATACGCAATATCACTCAATCTGTGCAAAAGAATTGGGTAAATCCTTGAATAGAGGAACGAGATTAATATAGTTCTAATCGCCCGCATACATTAGCAGGTAAGTTGTGTTTATTTATTTCAGAGATTGGAGATACTTTAAACCATTCACAAATAGTTCATGCATAGACCAAAAAAAATAATTCTTAATGCTTTGGTCACTTTGAAAGGCTAATTGAATAGCCCCGCACTTCGATTGGTTACACTTTGTAGCCCCGGCGAGATTGAAACTCACGACAGAAACGATACGATTTCAGCCCAGCCAAACTCCTCAACACTAAGGGCTGATAATCATTTGGTGGATTCAACTTTAAAGGCTTTTGAAAACCTGATTGAGCATTCAACCCGCTATATTCGAAGGAGTGTAGCCTCGAGGTTCCATTACGTTGGATGGATCACATGGCATCAATACCGAAGAGGCAAGAATCTCCTTGATGGCTTAGCTCTTGCGGTTGGAGAGCTGTTTGTAGTCACGTCATGCCGCTGTTATTTTGCCATCGAAGGGCACCACAGCATTCCATTTTCTCATGATTAAGTATCCAGTTATATAAAAATAATTGAAAATTACGTTTTTGGGCTATGGTGTTATTTTAGCTTAGAGCTCACCTGAGTGAGAGTACCCTGAAACCGTCAACGACGTAGGCTGACCTGAAAATTTCTCATTTAAAACGGAACACCTCGTTTCTTCAACGACAGTGAACAAACTAAGTCATTTCCTAAAAACGATTGCAATAACAGGTCAGAGATGCATTTTTCCAGACGGTATAGTTAACTTATGCAAGCATTTCAAATCACCGAAATTATCAGCTTCATGCCTTTATGACATAAGGAGGCGAATGATACTAAGGTTATCTAAGTGGCAGAATTCGTTCATTTGTGTCTGTCTTTTGATGCTCAGTATCGCCACCGAGCTTGAGTACAGGTTTTGTTTGAAAAATACGTTAACAGCTTCTGTGAACAGTTTATGGGTTAAAATTTCAAAGACGTTTGAAACAGCCTTTGCCAAAAGATAGCTATTCGTTGTAAATTCCATAATGTTTCTAACAAACGTGTATTAACAATTAAAGCAGACTATGAGATGGTTACAGTATGTCTAAGCTTATGATATTTACATAATTAAATAAAAGCACTACCTTGCGTAGCGACTATATAAACCACGGGCAAATTATTGGATGTGTTCATGAGTAGCTTAGAAGCAATATTATTTTTCGAAAGAAGGAAACCTTTTGAATAAATTCAGCTACTTTTGAACAGTAAGTCCGGGTTAAAACATAGTGTAAGACAGCGTGATGTAGGCACTAACTGTAAATAATCCTTAATTTACTTCCTATGGTTTAAATAATACGAGATGCAGGCAAACGCCCAGTCAGATGTTGGGCGAAAATTCTCGAAGTAAATGGGCGAATTAAAAGTCAAAATTTATTTTTCACAGCCTGAGATATGCTTGGTCAATCAAAAAGTGCAGTTATTCTGTTGTGGTTTTCAGTTACCGGGGAAAACTTTGTTATGGAAAACTTGTGGGAAATTGGGCACTGATAAAAAATTGGATTATTTGACTTGAGCAGCCATGGACATGTCCTTTTCTGCTCATGGGTGGAAGCTTCCTTCAGTAAGATGTTACGTTTGGGCAACGATGGGATACAGTTTATCTCTGGATTATTTTCAATGACATCAAGTGTTTTGCAGGTTCTAGTTTTTCTGTTCAGTGGTCGGAACACATGAGTTTGGCATCGAAGGGTTACGCAAACTATGAAAACAAAGGAATCCACAAAAGCTCTTACCTATAAGGTTCGCTCTCGAAATCTCACTAGACAGCAGGTTAATGTTTTGGTCGTGCTTTCAATCTGCCATATATATGATAATAATGTGTGGCTAACCGATCTGCTTAAGGAATATTTATGTTACGTTATGTCCTGAAGCTCACATTAGAGCCCTCGCAGGCGGTCGCGTAGCAACGTGAAGCATATGATGAAGTGGAACCGAACAAGACAAGGGAGATCGGAATGGCTATTTCTGGCTTATTAGCCATCATCAGCCAATCATACCAAATCCCAAGTGTGAACAACCGGGATCGCAACCGGCTTAACGATGAGTCCGTGGCTCAATGGTAGAGCATTCGACTCAATTACCGAAGGTCGCGGGTTCAAATCCTAGGTGTTCCACACTTGGGATTGGGTATGAATGGCTGATGACGGCTAATAAACCAGAAATGGCCATTCCGATATCCCTTGTCTTTGTCGGTTCCACTTCATCATATGCTTCACGTCGCTACGCGAACGCCTGCGAGGGCTATACTGTGAGCTTCAGGACACAACGTAACATAAATGTTCCTTAAGCAGATCGGTGAGCCACACACTATCATCATATTGCCGATCGCAACCGACAAAACAACGAGCCCGTGGTTCAATGGTAGAGCGTTTGACTAAATTACCAAAAGTTGCGGGTTCGAATCCCAGGTGTTCCACACTTGAGATTGGGTATGACTGGCTGATGACGGCTAATAAGCCAGAAATGGCCATATATATATACTGCAAAAAGGGAATTTCGTGACGAAAAACTGCAAAGTATACACGTGTTGACAAGAGAAAAGTTTATACGATAACCGTATTCTGTAAAAGTGTGTCATGTGTTACGTCGCAGATAGGGATGCATACATTAATCCAGTCGATGCTACTCCTTTCGCGTCACACATGACAATGTTTGTTGACCAGTTCATTTTTAGGACCATTTTCTTCTATCGTAGATAACTGAAAGTCCTGCTTTCTAGTACTTAATCGAATAGCGATTAGATTTTAGTGATTAAGGTACGTCCCGCAAGATAAATACGCATCCACTTTGTTCATATGTTAGTATTCGTTGAAAAATATCTGCTGCAGAAAAATTGCACGAGAAAATTGGCAGTTAGATAATTAAAAAGTATGGATATATTGGCGCTTACTTCTAGAACTTGGTGTTTTCTATGGACAGGGTCTAACAAAACAAATGTGACAATGGGATAGATGGCCCCGCCCAGTCTTTACTTCTATTGAAACTTCAAACCAAGTGGGTAGACTTACTTTAATGGCCTTGAATTTCGTTCAGTCCCCGTCAGTCCCAAAATCAAGGTAAACTTTTGGTCTAGCGTTAGGGCAAAGAGCAGGTGTTATATTTTAGGGTTAATGCTAGGGGTTGGAGCTAGTGGTTAGGATCAGGATTAGAGGCTAAAGATTAGGGTTAGTTTTTGAGGTCAAGCCTCAGGGACTAGTGTCTGATCTGGAGTTAGGAGTTGAGAGTTAACGCTAAGAATGATGCTGTTAGCGTTATCAACTGCAAGTTTATCTTCAGTCGCGGCCATCACGAGGGTCAATTTAGCGAAGTGATTGTTCATCTCGTGCTCAGGTTCAGTTCACCTGGAATATCCAACAAATTCCTTCGGTATTCGTTTTTTCTGCCCGTTTGCATCACCTCATTTCCAGTAGTCTAGTACATGCGCTTTTACGTCTTGTTGGTATATTTAAACAAGTTGAGGTGTAAATAAAATCTTTTAACTTTTGCTTCCAGAAAGCACCTATCTTTCAGTTTCGTTTACCCATCCTCTCAAAACCCAATTGCAAACATTCACCTAATGCAGGAGTTTTTGGTTCCCGTTTTCTGGTTAGAGTACCATACATTATCACTAACAGAACGAATAAGTGCCTGCTAGTTATATTCCTGTGTTAAAGTTGCAAACTTTTAAACTGATTTTTGGGGCCAACTTTGTTATTGCTTGCTTGAATAAGACAGGGGCGCTCACATATTGTGTCAACCGATTTACAAGTAGACGAATACCTGCGTTAGGACGCATTGAGGAGCTATTATGAAATTACCTCACTAATTGTAATGTTAGCTTCCTGGGAGACATGTGAGAAGATACAAGTCCCGTCTACAATGTTGGTTAGTAAGAAAAATTACCCTTATTGAAAGACATATATGTTTTTTCCTAGTAGTGCCCGCGTTTCATAAATTTGTACATTAAATGACATGTATTTCTTGATAAAATACTTTTATTTGTTAGGCTGGTACGGAAATTAATGAGTTAAATGTACCTCTCACGAACTGTCCTGATTTTGGTGATTCGGTTTTATTTGTTGTCCCGCCTTCTGTTCTTGATTTACGAAATAATTCTGACACTCAGGGGAATGAATTGTCTGTCTACACTCCGACGTCTACAACTGTGAATGGCTCACTTGATTGGGTGCAAACTGATCTAATTAAATTATCGGAATAGCCTGACAAGATCCGCTGGGGCAAGAGATCGTGAAGCGAAAACGAATTAGCAAGCCAAAAAGGAACAAGTAGACAAAATACTTGGAGGTTTAGTTGCTATTTTGTCTTGAAGGTCCCGGAATATCAAGAAAAAATATCAACTCAACCTCAAAATGTTTTGTCTACTTGCTCCTTTTTGGCTTGCTACTTCGTTTTCTCTTCATGATCTCTAGCCCCAGGGGATCTTCTCAGGCCGATGTGTGTTAATGTGCGTCTGTTTTACAAGTCTCAGGTGTTAGTTTACAATAGAGTTGACTGAAATGAGCATCGAAATACCAAACAAACGTCTGGCTTTGTAGGTCCCGTCTGCTGCCACCTACGTCTAATGGATTTTTACTTTTAGAATTTGGACAGGGCTGTAAAATATGGAAATCATTTGATAGCTCCGGACATTTCAGTCTTTAAAAACACTTACTAACACACAGAAATACTGTATAATAATGGTTGGCAAGCCTGCCTATAGTAAGGATTGCGGGTGATCAGTGGATTAAAGACACAGCCACAGGCTCCCTGACTTAGGCACTGCATTCGGTTATTTCCCGCCTACGAGGCCGAATGAAGATGGCGAAGAAATTAAAAGAGTCCACTTCAATTTACCTTACCTTCGCTGGTAAACCTGGTCAATTTTGATTGCTCACGCCAATGTACTTACTTTTGAGGGCTCTGAACCGAAATTCTAAGGCCAACGGGAATACTAGCTTTCTGTGCTGTAAATGAATAAGATGAAATAACCTAACTCCGACACTAATTTTAATTGGAAATCCGTCAAGAACTAAAAACCGTCTGAGGGTACTTGTGGAGGAAAACAGTTTGCGAAGCTGACCGCCAGTCATTCTTCCAAGGAACTGCCATTTATTTCCCTCCGTTATAGATAGGAAGTAATAGTTTATCGTCTAAAGGAATGCGTTGACCTAAGGAAGTTGTACACTCACCTAGTTTAAGCACATTTCGGATTATCTATGAGTACTTCTTGAAACTTATTTTGAATGTTCCGCATTTTATCCAGAAAGATTAGTAAATTATGAAGAAAATAAGCAGGAAGATCTATCCAGCCACGGGTTCAATGCAAGTTGTAGAAGATTAATGGAGCAATCGTCATTATCATTTCTATTACTAATACATTACGATGTTAGAGATGGCTTATCCGAAAAGTTTTCCCATCCATAGTTACTAAAGCAACATAAAGCTGAAATACTTCAGCCGGTTACTGGGTTTTTGAACTGTTTTCACTCTCATAGTCATTTATAGAAAATCCACCCCTTCGTAAACCGTTGCCATGTTACCATCAGCTCCATCTTGAATGTCTGTCCACGCGTCCATCGATCAGTTATGTAGGCAGCTATCAGAGAAAGCGATGGCAACGCCTACCGTCTTGGGTAAAGCAAACGGTGCTTGTGTCTATTCAGTCGGTGTGCGCGTCTTCTGCAAGCCGGGACTGGTCCTTTAGCGCGCATTCTTGTCATTTTCCGATCAGTCTAGTGTCAACCGATCGTCCTCCAACTTTGGATACAGCACTTCTTCGATGGATAGTATTCTTTGAAACACTCCTTTTTAATTGGCCAGCTACGAATGTAACTGTAGCTCATAGCAGACCAGCACTGCGCAAGATTTGACTTCAGGGAAGTTAAATTAATCGATTTCATTCACTGCTTTGATTACTACTTAACTTTATCTACTCGCTGCTTGGACTTAGTTAATAGCACTGCGGAAGCGCTGCATGATTTTTAACTTGACTTTCTGCCAAAAAAACACTATACAGAGACAGGACGCGATGTGAGAACGAATAATTCCTGAAAGGAATTTCCACTGCAAGTTTCGACAGAACTGACAATGCCTGGCCAAAATAGTACAGCACAAACCAAGAGCCAAACTCTAGTTTCCAGGCAGTCGCGTTACTAAATAGGGTTACGCAGTATTAAAAAAAGAAGGCTCACAAATTTGGCATTCTAATGGATATTAGACCCAAAAACCTCTTGAGAAGGATTCAAGTTGGAATGTATTTCTGAGAGGACCGAGGCCATTATACAATATATTATATGGAATTTGACAAAAGCGCTTTGAGACCAAACCCCGCAACGCCAGATCGGGCCTCCTTGAGGAAAGTCGTTGGTCGCCAAATTGCATGTTTAGATACGCTGCAACCAGATTATTGTGCAAACAATGAAAGTGACCGATATCCTGCAGAGTCAGTAAAATTGTCTGGGCATAGTGACATGAAAGTTTGAAGAACAAAGACTCGAATACACGCTATAATTTCTCAGACGAAAGAAACCTTACCAAGGAACTTGAAATAGTGTTCCATGTCATATTAACGGACGCAATTCCATCCCAAATTGATTATACAGGCAAAATGTACGTTTGTATCTGACTATCAAGCACATTTTAATTTTGTGTGCTGGCTTACACAAGCAAACGTCTCGCATGCCTTTCTTAATGCATTACTAGGCAATGTCAGTTGACATTTATTGCGTTTCGGAAAAATTCATTCAAACGGCTATTCACTAGTTAGTTGAAGGAATAATCAAGAACTTGGTGCCTCCTTCAACCCAAATTTCCTATTAATTTTCGCTATGGTATCAATATTTTCCACGTGCATCCCACGTACTAGACGGTGACCGCATATCACGCCAATCGCTGTGCCCAATCGCATCCACCGTTAAGATGACTAGCACAAGCTACTGATTTGTGGGATACGGAGGAGAGACTGGTTCAACCTAGTTCAGATACAACCCCGCAGTTTTTTCACTATAAACAGTCAAACGCACTTAGAAGCACCACCGACACGCCAAAAATAATGGCTCAGGGGGGTTGGCACTTCCAGGGTAAAACGCGCACCGACTTAGCAGTTCTAACGCGGATTGTACGGAAGTTTCGCACATGTGGGATCAGACGCACCCTCGTAAAGATCCAGAAGACTGTGCGGTGAGTGTCCAGGTCGTGTGTCACACGTAATCGGGTTGGTTAACTTTGTGGACCGCCGCAACCATACCTCACTCCGAGTCATTCTGATCTTGTCTTGCCATTGGCATGCAAAGAGTGCGGGCAAAAGAGGGTGTATTAAGTGAAGCCAAAGTCGCCGATACTTTACACATAATGCATGCCCCAACTTTACAACTGAACACACATTGTGGGATGGTACTTTTCTTTGCCATTTGCGACGTTGAATTATTGCCGTATCTTGTCCCGAATGAAGACCAACCTCAGAAATGGGCTTAACGTAGGGAAAACAAGTAAGGCGTTATTGGCCGTTAAGAGAGAGAGAGAGCTTAGGACAGGGTGAGGACACTCTGCAGTAGGTTTTAGTGTAAAGTCCTTGGAAATGTCACTCACAATGGTGCAGTGAAAAATCGAGTAAAAGCACCCTTGGAGACGCAAGAAAATAAGATGAAAATAGTCCATACAATATGCAATGCATTTCTCTCACGAGATACATAAATTACATGCTTAAGCTGCTTGATGTGACAGTAGAACATTTCTGTTAGAATTAGTTTTTAGGTGGTTGAATCATTTTTCATACCAATCCATTGGTTAAAGATACTGGTGCAATTTACTCTCTGCTATAATCCAACGAATGCGTGGGTTATAAATGCGAGTCGGTACGCATGAGACGCGCGGACGAGCAGGTAGGCCGAAACCGACATAAATAGTTATTTTGCTAAATGTAAGCTTTTCAAATCTGGCAACTGGGAATAGGCACCTGAATGAGGCTATCCAAACAATATGTCCAGTTTTGGGTTTATATTATTTAAAGTTGTAGAAAATATTAATGCAACTTCTTTGAATCCTTTTGAAAAGAGATGCTATGTACTCAAAAATATTCATCTAAAAGCTGACTTGAATAGACTAGGGGCAAGGTTCTTATATGGGTCCCTTAATGGGACATGTGATCAAGAACTGTTTGCAATACACTTGGCTTTGCGTCGAATTCCTGATAATTTAGAACCAGGTTTAGGAATATGGTTAGGTTTAGCCTTAAGGATAGTTTTAACTGTAGTTTTATGGCTTAGGTTAGGGTTACTGTTAAGATCACGGCTACATTTTGGGTTTATGTTAAGGCTAGGTTTCGGGTTAGAATATGGGAATATTTACCCATCTTTGCATTACGTGCAAAGCCACTTTTACTTGGACTGAGTGTTCCTTTTCCTGCGTCTTGTTTGAGGGGCCATTTATGTCATCTATACCAGATTAAGTAAATGATGTATCCATGCTGGTTAACTATATTTTCTATCGGCCACTGACTGCGTAAATATTAGTTATGTTTAAAGAGAAACGAGAAGAAACGTTCCAATAAACCATACATAATAATTTAACGAACCTCACCGGCACCATTGAAGAAAGGCATCCGTTACATAGTTTACCGAGTAGACCAGTTATGGGATAAAAAGCTATCCGAGTTTTGAACATTTATATGTTTCCTGTCACCAAATACCCGTTTTCTTCAAACGCATTTGCTCTCATGTAGGCAACTTCTCATCAGGTCATTACAGTTATGCGAGATGCACACAGCTTCATATTTATTGGGACAGAAGAGGCATCTCCCTGCATGAATTTCGCAGGCTGAGTGAAAAACAAGAAATTAGGCCATCCTTGTACACTTGGTACGTACAAAATACGGATGCTAATCATGCGGTTCAAGAAATCTATAAAACATCCACTAATTCTCAGCGTAAATGACTGTAAAGTCTACCTGGATCGGCCAAAGTGATTACGGACAGCGTAGGGATGCCTTGTATGGCCGCCTAGCCAGGTTACTCTTTTTAGCCTACTAAAATCAGCCACCTCCTATAAAAAATTCCGAAATCGGAGTCTTATTATGCTAACTTTGTAACGAGTTGGCGGTCGATCACTAGGGGAATTTTTGAAACGGGCAACGAAGCCCGGTCGCTAATGTTGCCTTTTTACATACGTGTGGGGGTCAAGGCCATAAGGTCAACTATAATCAAGCCATAAGGTTGTTCCATCTGATGACAGAAGTGAAGAGAGCTAATTTATTGTATACACAGAGAAAGTTGTCGTGACCTGGCAGTTTATCTGGGTGGCAGGACAGAGCGTGCGTTCGGAGACCGTGAGTAGCAGTGTGTTGTCTCTGCATTTGTGACACGTCTGTTGGACATGTGATTAGCTGGCCGATGGGCTGAGTGGGGGGAGGGAGGGCGTATGGCCACGAGGGCCTACGGGTAACGAGCCGGGTGGGTCGACGCTATGTCAAATGTGAAGGGTGGCCTGGGTCAGAGGAATGCCTGCAGGATATCATCTCGGTTGTCGCGGCCGTCGATGGACGCCGGAAAATGGGGCAACGAAGCGGCTCCATTATCTCCCATTCAGACACTTATGGAACTGAGTGATATGATAGGATAGTTAGACACAAACCCGTCGGGCCAGTGAACATGAAGACCGGATCTTGTAGGGAAAATCGGAGGTGGGCCGTCGCCCAGTGTTTATGTCGTTGCCATCTGGAGCTGAACATGGCATTGCGGATGTCGTAACAGCTAGGATAGGAGAGTGATAACGTATTTGTATGAGAGACTACGGCCCCCTAAACGGGGCGCGTGGCAGATGCGCTGGACCACCACGGGGCGAAAGCCAGGGTGCGGCAGGCGTTATTATTCTGGGATGCAGTCAAATAACAACTGTCAAATATGGGGGTTGCGCGTGTCCAACATGGGCACGCGTAGGTGCCGGCTCTTCCACTCCATAGGAGATGTTTCATCTGCGCCCGACCCAGCCTCCAGTCTTCTTGACTATGTCTTGGTACCGGACACAGGGAACAGAGAGTGTGATAGATGCAGTGCAAAAATACTATTACTTAAAACTAATTTGCACACAAGTCACCGTCCTTGCACCACCCTTCTTTGAAGCATACGGTGGACATCGTTGGACTACGACGGTCGAACTGACGAGGAAAGACTAACTCACTGGGAAGTCGTAGGAGTGTTTCCTAAACAAACGCAGCTGCAATGAAACTGCTGTTGCCCTTGAGGGTAGAAAGGAGGGACAAGAGAGAGGGAGCGAATGCTTCATTTTGAAAGTAAAATTCCAAAACTTTCAGCAGAAATATTATCCATTCACAGTGAGTACAAATGAGCACGCAAACCACATAACACCGGAAGATCACAAACAAATGGTCGAAAACTGTAACAAATGACATCATGAGCAATCGTTCTTGAATGCGTCTCATATTGTAGGTCAAATTGGACTTCCCCCAAAATGGGGCCAGCGTCGTGCGCTGATGACCTCATTGTTGTATTTCAAGTAAACAAGGAGGGTCGAAATTCGGTATAAACTGGGCACAATAGGCCAATCGATGTACATATAAGGAAATTCACATGTAAATGGAAAGCAGAAAATGACGGCTCACTTTCAAAAGCCCACCACTAGCGAAAGTTCATCAGATAATCCGAAGGCATCAGACTACGTCGTCAAGCCAGCCTTAAGCTGTCGATGAGATCGTTCAAAGTGGCCATTTGCCTGGGGCCAGTGTGCCTTCGTTCGAGTCCGGTAGGTAACGGAAACGTAAGTGAGCTGACGGATCAACGTGGACTTGAATTGGCATCCGCGGTCAGTTGATAGTCACAGGAGTTTAAAAGCTTGGCACAAAATGCGCCAGAAAAGCTTTCAACATGGTTTTAAAAATAATGGCAGGAATGAAACAGCAAACCGGTCACTAGAAGTCAGTATAACCATTAGAAGAAGGAAGAGTACATATCAAGCCAGGGCGCAAGTAACGTTGCAGGGATCAAGAGGGGTGAAAATGCCTACAGAGGCATGGGAGACAAGGATGGGTTCAACACCGCAAACCTCGGTTTAACTTGAGCCAGAGATGTTGGTGAGTGATAAATTTCCTATTTCCAGCAATTCAGGATGGGATTGGCCGTATAGGATGTTGAAGACCTGTCGTCGGATAGTTGCTAGGACAGAAGAACGGTCACAACTAATAGCAATATCGTAGCTGATGGTGTCAGTACCAATTTGTGGTAGAATTGACAGCGGGGTTTCATCCATTACAAAAATAATCAGGAGCCAATCCTCTTTTTGGGGAGAAAGAATGACGCCAGTGGGAGACGTGAGTTCTGTACAGAAGTTAGGTTGTGGTCAGAACCCTTTATATGCAGGCCAGTGTGGGAGGACTGTGGGCCTTCATGCACGTTTGTCCATTGGTGTGATGTGAGTGTGGATGAATTAGTGTCCTTCGAAAGCCATTCATTTTCAACTTGCTGATTTGAATCAGTCCTCATGTTGTTTTTGAGTGCCTACGTTTGGCCGTTGTCTAAACTGAATGAGGGCATGTTCTCGGCGCTCCTAAACCATGCTCATATGATTTCCAACACTAATAAAGTGTAACACTGTTACTGACAACCCTCCTTATGATATCTTGTGTCCTTTTTCAATGTCTGGTGGCCCAATTTTATTTATCTTTATAGTGAACCATTCCAGACCCGCTGGCCTGCAGTCATACGACCAAATTCTACTAGAATAGGCTTGTTTCCGGATAATCGCGGCCACCCATATGCCGGTTGAACAAATCACACTTCAGAATATGCAACATAAGTCACTAGGCATGTTTCCAGGATGTTACAACACGCGCCAGTTGGAAAACACTTAAACTTGTTCCACAAACCAATTAGAGCAGTTGCCAGCACCTCCAACTCTCAATTCTGTCGCTGAATAAACTCTAAATACTTGAGCGCTACAGGATCACACAGGCTGGAGATGGGACGTACACTTCTCATTTTTCCTTTCTTATTTAAATATAGGTCTACCACTATCAACCTGCTTGTTTTACTGGGCAGAAAAATTCACATACTATGTAGCTCGTGTGGCACTTAAATTCAACGAAGCTCATAAAGATGTTTAAGGTATCGGGAAATACTCAATTACTAGTGCGGACGAAGAAAGCTGCTTGATCGTCTTAATCCTTTATTTATTTGACTGAGGTGTCTAACCTGTACATCTTCCGACACTTCTGGGGATATGAACCAGTTAAATATTAGTGCCGCAAGTTTTGAGGTGATCGCGCAGGACTGTGCATGCCGGCGCTAGAGTAATATATTAATTGACTGAACTATCATCTGAGGCGTAAACTACAATCAATTCGTGGCTTGTCTTGCTTCTGGTGTGAGAGATTATCCTCATGGTTGTGAAGCTAAATCCGCGACCTGTTTCCTGTTTACGGACAGCCACTGGTGATCCCCCATCACCCCGTTGCACAGTAAGCTGTTGTGCGATCAAAACATGCGATTTGTCTGACCTGTGTAGTTATAGGGACAATTTAGGCCGGGACACGATAAACTACACCTGGATGCTCATTTGAATATAATAATCCCTTGATTTTCATGATCTTCCCACGCAGAATCGCATTAGGTCGGTGTTAAATTGCAACACCTAGCCGTGTAGCAACGCGCTTGGTGGCCCTTGACACTTCCTTGATATCGGACTGAACATGCCATCCGGCTCCGGTTGGGTCCTCCGGCGGCGAACACCTGGACATTGGCTTATGAAAGCCTGTGGTCAGTTTTTCTGCATATGTTGATCGCAGTGATTTCTTGCCCCATAGGCTTATTCTTCGAAGTTGCTGCAAGGAGTCTGGATTGCTTTGAAGAGTTTTCTCTCGCAGCTTTGTTGAGCAGCCGGGTGGTTTCTGTAAAAGCTATGAAGCTGCGCGATGTTCGCGCCTTCCTGTATACCATTGGGATTTCGCCTGGTGAGCACGCCAAGGGAAGGCAACTATTGTTCCTTTTATTTTTCCCATCTGGGAGGATTGAATTGAGTAAATTATGGAATTTCTGCAACATATTTCTTCCGGACGATAGTAAACGTATCATCAAAGTATCCTTGTCAAAATATCAGTGCCTTCTGAACAACGGCAACCTTCTCTAGCTCTTACATGCTCAGTTCTGCCAGACTCCAATCAATGATGTTTGATCGGCTCATACCCCCAGATAACTGCCCCTGTTTTGTTGCCGTTTCGATCTCTGATGATGGAGACAGATAAAGAAAATACTTGGTCTACCGATCAAAAAGCCTACTACTTCTTCTTCTTCCCTACTATTACATACACCTGAACTTTTAATATTCACCTCAATAGTCAAGAAAGGCATGTAACTTTCTGAGGCATGACTGTAGGAGATAGAGTACGTGCAGGCTTGTGACTAAGTTCTCAGTTTTTGTCTTGTTGTTCGGCTTTTACTTCAATTTCATTTCCAATGACCTAACCTGGAAATGCCTGCGGATTTTCCTTGAGTAATTTTGACGACCATCCAGCTCTGTTTAAGGTACTCATTTATTAACAGGCATTCAATTCAAAAAAATGCCAGCCGGACTTACAGGTCACTAAATACGTGTTTTAGGTACGCCTGGGTCATGAGCAAGCTATTCAATATCGACGATGTTGCGGATTTGGCCTACGCCAGCGGATTTGGAGAGTTTGACCTACTGTCCTCAGAACCGGTGACCAAATATCGAAGGACAGGAACTGCCTTTCACGTCAAACGAATAAAGTCCTTGTTCCAGCGATTGCATCTATATCTCAGCTGCCTCCTGGGAATGGCCTTTTCGCTTTTGTCAACTTTTGGTATCGTCTGGAAGGAGGTGATGCATAATATTCATGACTTATTCAACGCAACCACCCAAGATATACAGTTCAAGAGGGACGATGAGAAGGAGCAGCAGGTGTCCTCCATGATCTCTTTAGGCGAAGTCCAACCGAGTATAGCGTATCCCATGCTTTAACTGTTCATTTACTTACACAGTTTATACTCAATGGATTCTTAAACCATGCATAGACGACTATAATATGGTTGTGGCACTGCGGAATGAATTGTGCAAACTTTCTGCCTACGCTTTTCAAATGGTTCACGCATTCAACGTCACAACAGTCAAAATGATTGCCCACTCCTCAACCAAGACCAGTTGTAAATCGATTGAAGCCTGGCCCTTGCCCGAGAACTCGGTCAATCGTCCTATTTATTTGGCACCCACATCCACGATCTTGCGTATTCATCTCCAGATTTGTGACACTGGTCGTTGATTAGCTCATGTCTTCTAAAACTGTCGCCTGTTTTGTTGTTGCTGTCATCTCTGACGAGGAGCTTCTGTACGAATTCAAAAGCTCAATAAGAAATGAACAAATGATTCCGGCACTTGATTATTTTCCCATTTCCTAACATACATATGCACATGAAACCCGGAAATCTGTATCTATTCATAATTGAAGCTGTTTTATTCTTCAGGGTGATAGCAGTAACTATGCGATGTATCCACTTCTACTCAGAAATACAACTCCAGTGAGTTAGCGATCTCATTTACCTTCTACATTACCCTCTTACGGTGACAGTATAATATCAGAATAATATCATGCCTGGTGGAAATATTTTGGGTTCTGTTGAGAATCCAGTCACTGTCCTGATTGAACAGGATGGGTGACAGAATGTCATCTTGTCGAACGCCAGGTAAAATATCGGACGGTTGGGAGTGACAGTTGCGAGCTAGAACTGGAATTTTTTGGGCAGTAGTAGATATTGCTCGTGGCAACACATTTTCCCGGCATATAATCTAGCTCCATTACCTGCACCGGGGACTCACAATAGAACGAATCGAACGCTACTGGGAATTTAGCATAGCAGGCTTCAGTCGACTGCTGGCCGACTGAGCTATCAGCAGAGAAGTCATCACTGTCATTGTGAACAATGTCACTCGTTTGCGAGAGATAATGAGTGTCAACAACTTTTGAGGCCTGTTCCGCATGAGCGGCCAATTTGGACAAATATCTTTTGCAGTCATCTCTAGTCGACTTTCCCATCCCTTTCCGGAGTTGGAAGAATGTTTCCTGGTTGCAGAAGCTATGTCAAACGCCCTGAGCAAACTACTATAAGTTTTTTGGCTACTATATTCACTTTGGCACAGGTGGGTGCATTGGAGGATCTTTTCAATTGCCCGTGCTGTGCAGATAGGAATAACTACAACTAGCTGATGTGTTCTGCTTCGATATAGGGCACAATACGAGAGTGAATTTTTTATGTCCTGAACAAACATTTTGATGCTTTATCGTAATTTTGCGATACCGAATGAAAGGCTGAGTTTCAGGCATGTGTGAATGAGAACATGTGTAGTGGCTCAACTCCACAGCATGTTACATGGCTGAACCTCTCGCGACCACATGTACATGCGCACCAATGGCTGCCTGGGACACGTCAATCCCGGCTGTCCAATCTGGCCAATCATCTTCAAGGCTGACTTACGCATGACCTCGGTGGATGCCCTTTGACTACTCCGCAGGTCCCACACGAGGGACATCGCAGCTGCAGTACCAGACGTGCCCTCGTTGGGCTGCCCACCTCTTCCAACCCCTTCTCCAATAATTCTGTACAGAATACACTATCCTCCCAACTGCAGTCCCACTTCAGCTCTTCTCGTACGGAACCGGGCCTGAAGGTCGCAGCGGCTAGGGTTTTCCCTAATAACTTAAGCTGCTGCGATACATGCTCTGAAATTTAGGTGTTTTAGCACCACGCATCGATCTTTGTTTACCAATCCAGCTTCAAATCTTGCGGTGACGGTATAACTGCATGATTATCGTTCGATTACTAGTGTGTGTGAGATGACTGCAGTGACCCAGGAAGCAGTAATTGATGACAAGCAGCGTTTCGCTATAAGCACAGCTCAGCTTTTTCTCGCCACGGTCAAATTGGGGACAAAACCTAACGCCATCACTTTTCCGACAATTTTTCGATCACTTCGAGGGAGTCTTTCAACTGTTTCCTTCAGCTATAATGTATTTGCCGCACTGCTCAGTAACCGATGTTAGCTAATAAATGAGAATGGGATGAACATTAATAAATTGACTCTTAAGACGTCTGTAATCCAGACAGGCTTGGGCTGTTTCCCATTCAAGCAGTGCGGGGTTGTTCGTTTGAAGTAAGGAGAATTGGAAACTGTAATTATCGCATATCACGGGTGTGCCACCTACGAATGCGCCGGGTAGCAGCAATTTATTTAACCGATGAACTCGTCTAGTCGTCATATAGCGCAGATAATTAATCTATCCAACTGTGGTTAGTCCCAATCCTCACTTTCATCTGAACCAATAAAAAGCAAATAAGCTACAATTTATTAATTGTAAAAGGCATGCCGAATTGCCGGTTTCCAAATGAGTAAAGCACAAAAGTTTCCATTTTGTCGGTCTTGCGGTTGTTTTTTTCTCCACAATAAATACTGATTGGGTATTGACGTGAATAATCACTGATGAGCTATTTCGAAGTTTGCATGAGAGAGGTTTATCATACTGCAACTAGTTTGGCATATTGAGGCTTGAAGGAAGTCGTGGTATTAACTCCTGGTCCGCATTTCCTACTTTTGCGTTTCCAGGCTTTGGGGAGTTTAAGGGCTGCTCATATTCGCTGAAGGACAGACGCGGCAGGGCCATTGCGCAAATTTGAATCTGGGATATATAGTAAACGTATACTTTTCAACGATCCTGAACTTACAAAAGGCGTATGCCAAACTTATTCGCAGCAAACGAGTTCATCGATGTGTGACTAGTACGCCTATCCTGCAACCGCAACTGCTTTATGTTTTCGGAGGCGTACTTGTATTAACATATCTGGGATTTTCAGTGGGACTTGCGGAAATGTCCTGACTGCTGAAAACCAAACGGGAGTTTCATGTGGTCCTGCAAATCCATTCTAGTGCCTATTCAGACGGTCACATGTCTATGAGCAAACGGCAAGCACGAGACAATGCAGAGAGAGAGAACGGTGGCCGAAATGCCCATTTCCGTCTTAGTCTCAATGGCTGGGCAGCCATACTCCAACTGCAAACCTGCGAGTCATTGTTTGAAACAGGAGTACTCTGGTCACTGAGGAAAGCCCTTTAATATCTGAGCCACTGCTTGTTGAAACCGGAAATAGTTAAACCCTTATGGGAAGGGCGATCACACAATTCTCCTGATCGCAGGAGGAAATAAGTCATTTGTACTTTACTTTAAACATATGGGTGTTGTCGGCCTGGGTTTTGCTAACGCGGGATGACGGCAAGCATGTTGGAATTCCAAATTCAAGTTTCATTTATCTCCGTCCATAATATTTGTTGATAATAACTGAATTCTGCATAAAGCTATTTTTTATCCAATTAACTCTGATCTATCGAATGGCTTGATAAAAACAAAGCACTGTTTTCAAAGTAATTTACGAAACTATCAAATTAAGGAATTAACAACTGAACATTTCTGATGCATTTTGAACCACCAATCCCGGTTAGATAGAGTCAATGGATATTAAAATCTTACTGACTACTATCTGCTAGCTAAAATGGTTTTGTGCTTATAAATTTTAATATATAAATAAATTTATTTACTTCTTCCGATTTGCGTAAGTACATTTTTCGCGAAATCTCACCAGAAATAACGCAGCAATATCACCGTTAGGAACTATTTTGTGGGCACTCCACCAAGCTTAAAGAATACCGGCTTTTCATTTCTCAAGGACCACAGGTAACTTTCAAATCGCTTCCTTTTCACGTGCTTCGTTACGTCAGCGGAATGATCCAATTGGCGTTCCTAGGCTTTGGTAGCCGATTGTAACTTCCCTGGTGTTTTCAACTATGCTTAGTAAACCAGCGCTCACAGGAGACCATTCTTGGGATCCTCATTTAGAGAACAAGTACATTAAATGGCATTGAACCCTCCCGCCTGTGGTCAAATCATTTAAGCATCCCGCATTTTGCGGACATTGGAAGGCACAAAACCGAGCCCAAACGTTGAGCAGTAGAAGATGAATAAGGATTTAGCGGCACAAAGTTCATCTCTGTCATTTGTATACACATGACAACGCACGTCGTCGCAGACTCTAAATGATAGTCGAAAAGGTCAGCTAATGAAATCAACCAAAGTCTTCCGAAACTTCCGTCAAGCACACTTTGCCAATGAAAAAAATAAAATTGCTCTTGCCTTTCCAATCGGAACTTCACTAAATGCAACATAAGGTAGTCGTTTATTCAAGTACATAGCTCCCCCTTCTATACTGAACATTTTGGCCACAGTCGGTTAAACTGTAGTCGGTGAAGTTCAAAGTCCTGACTGAAGTAGCCGCCTTTTACCACTGAATGTATTTTTTTTATTTTTGAACACGGGAAAGCAATTTAGGGCTTTCAGAAAGATGTCGGCTTGGCACATTAGATGTGGTGTTTAATGGCGTTTGTGATAAATGGCAAGTTCTCGGATTAAAGCAGAAGCTTCGTATGTAAGTTGACGCGCGCAGGCTTATAAGACAAGAAGTATTTATTTGTCTGCCAGATCTGAATTTCAAAAAACACATATTTAAACAAATCTTTATAGCGGCAACCAACATATATATCTATTTTTCTCCCAATTATCAAGTGCTTCGCAAAAAACTACATCACGAAATTGAAGGTCGCTTCTGATGGATATTTGAACTTCAAGTGCACTAGATTTGTATTTTTCTGCGAAGTTGGGTGTGTGGGAAGGAAACTAAGTACTAGCTAGGGACATAGTCCTCATCAGCTCTCCCATACAATTATCAGAATTTTGTATTCCTCTCGGTTTTCGAAATGACGGTAACTATATGACCGGAAAAAATTCGATGAAGTGAACCACTTGTATGAGTAAATCAGCACTTTTAACCATCTTGGTGGCTAAAGATAAGTGCATTTTAGGTACTCCAAGACGAAACATCGATGTTTCTCAAAACAATGAGCAGTTTCTATTTAAGCGTATTTCTTGCCTTTTGGTTTTTAGACTTATCTCAGCATATTTAAACATTGTACTCATATTTTCAGCTAATATAAAAAAGTTTATCTGATGAATAATCCAGCAGTCCATATAATTCCTTACAAAAAGATGTGGATAAAATTTTGTTGCATACAATTGGATCTTACTGTTCGTTTAGTTGGCCTACGCAACCAGTGCATATGACTCCATTTGTCCAAAGGGCTTCAAAAAGCTTCGTGGGTTGCGGTTAACCTAACTTTTAAGATTAGGGTATAAAAAACTTCTTCAAATTCTCACATAAACTCCCTGATCTAAACTTGATTCGTTCGAACTCAATTGTTTTATGTTTCATTAAATTGACCATGCCTTATATAGACGAAAGTTTAAACCACCAGAGCGCTTTATCTAAGTCTGCCTCTGTTTATACAGTAAATTCCTTATTTAATGAAATCACAAAAGACATTTCCAAATGTTTTTTCGATTCGAATAAATAACTGAAATAGGATTGAATATTGATTTTCATGCAGCCTAATACCAAGATATTTCAGTCGTGTCAGGATGCCAGCTTTTAAAATCTGTCTCTTTAATAAGTCGCTACTTATTTAGTATGAGTTTCTATCATGAACTTTTTATACCCTTATTAATTCAAATATATCTTATCGAAAACATGCACACAAATATTGTTTCCTGCACACCTTTCTCACCTTCAAATTTTTTACCAGAAGAAAGGGTAATTCTCGGTTTTAAAAAGTTCTAATAATGATATTTTCTTAAGACCCTGAAATGTTCATTCATAAGACATCATATTCCTCAATTTACTAATGTTGCATATAAAGTGTGCAGCATGATTCACAACCATTGCTAAAATTTATGAGCAGTTTGTAGCCCAATGCTCACAACATAGAAAAATGAGTGATTTTCCTAGAGAGAATGTATGTATTGGAAACCATGAATTCAATTATAACGGCAGGTAGGGTTCAAATTCATTCGGCAATTTAGAAAGCCTTTTAAAAAGGAAAGATACATGTTTTTCAAGTATAAAAGTTGAAGAAGATATGAGAAACTACCAAATGACTAATGAGCAAGACTATTTTTGCGTATTTTCCCTATAAAATATATTTGAATTTAACCAGGCGTCGATAACCTATGAGAAAAATACATATAAAAAGTAGCCGGTAAATAAAGAGTAGGCTTTTTGCAGACCGTTAGCAAGGAGCTTGTTAAAAAGTCAGCATCATGAAATTTCTAAGGAGTAGGCTGCAAGATAATTAGTATAACAACCCTACCTAAGTAAATCGTTTGAATCCTAAACACATTTAAGAATTTCGGTTGATATTTTGTGAGCTTGAAAATTTACTCTTAAGTTGAATGAGAATCTGAACCCTGCAGTCCAGAGATCGTCCATTCTTCTTCTACTTCTTCTTCTTCTTCTTCTTAATCAATATTGACTTTCATAAATGTTACCTGGCAGAAAGTGTGCAAGTAACTTCATTATGATTTTGCTTCTACGGAATAACAGGGTATTGACTTGCCAAGGTCCTTTTTATGGAATTCTTTGACTAAACTAATTGCTCAGTTGCATTTTAGAAAATGCTGATCTGCAAATTTTTCCCTGTAAAAAGCTGTCCAATGGTCACTTGCTGAGAAGCCAGTAATGAAAACAAAGTGGTCTGCCCATTAAACCTCACCTTAATTGGATGAAAATTGGAAAACAGCTACAGGTCTAAGTTATGATGATGAATTGCGCCAAAGTTGTTGTCAACATCTATACGTCGGAAGAAAACTAATTAGAAATGTTCAAGAACGGGTATTAACCTACTGAACGGAAGACAGGACTCCGCATTCGGCCGACCGAAAGAAAGTAATCTCAAGGGTAAGGCTAAGGAAAAATGTGTTCGTGAGCAGTAGTATTGAGCAAGTTCACATATTTTTTGAATAATGTGAGGTGCCTGAGACTTATTTGTGGATGAGACAATGGAAAATTCTCTGTATCTCAACGAGAGCAAAGGACGAGATTCTCGGTCGATTAGACCATCCAGAAATTGCAAGAAAAACACCCTGATTTACGCCTAACTTTTGGCATACTGAACATAGTATTTGTAACTTATGCCGAAACAGATAAGTGAGAATGGAATGGTCATTTCTGGCTCATTAGCTCTCATCAGCCAGTCATAACCAAACCCCATGTGCTACCGCACCCGAGGTTCGAAACCCGCGACCTGTTGATCAGAAGTCCAACAAGAATCAGTTAGCCATGGTCTTATTTTCTTGCCGGTTTAGACCTACAGAGCGGGACGAGTGAATCCCCTTAGCAAACATTGAGCGCTCATACAGGAATATAGTATTTATTCCTGCAAATCGATCAAAGATTGTAAACAAATAAGTTTATGTGCTAATTCGTGTAATAAGTAATTTTTGAGAATAACAGTTTGTTGCTCAGCTAATGATAGTTATTTACGCAAGACTACCTGTATGTTGAAACGTGTGCAAATATTCTGGATTTCATTAACTTAAAACCATTTTTTGATTCCAAACTTTTGCGTCGACCGGTTCTTATTTTCTAGCCAAAAAATGCTGTCTGCCAGTTAATTTATTCCTCCACAACAAGTCCAATCTGATTAAAGACCAAATGAAATTTCCATTTGCTACTTCAATTACAGTCGAAAAAATTAGTATTTTTAGTTTCCCTCCATAACCAATTCCGTTGCGTAGCATTATGCTTCTTCTTCGTATGTATGCGATGACTTATTGAGGTAAATTTCTGCCGCCAAAGGATCTGTAAAAGTAGGCATTTCTTAGGAATATTATTTGCACAATTTATATTGGCAGCTGAAAAAAGTCTTGTTTATGCCCGTTTTTTTAGAAAAGCGAATCTTTACTGTTCAAAATATGATGGCATGCGCGGAAGCTAAGATATAATCAGTTCATCACGCATTCACACTGCCAGGTGCACCCAGCAGAAACATTGCTCGTACGTAAACTAACCAACATATCAGCTCTAGAGATCTACAGTCTCGGGATCCTTTTATGTCAGGCACATGTCATTTTAGTGCAAGGCTGGAACTTTTATCTTCTCTCCTATCTCAACTTTGAGGTTTTGCGAATATTAAACACAGGAAGTAGAGGATTCTCCATCCCGCCAAAACTCCTGTTACGGTCAATAATCTTTATTACAACAGAAAAACTTTTCATAATGAGAATCCTGAAGCATTGCTTAACTTAAAAACTCAGGACTTACATCATCAGAGTCCTCTTTGAGAGGCAGTTAGCACAGGGAAAGAGAATAGAACGCCTGAGCTTCTATGGAGATGCTTTTGAAATTTTACGCCGAATTAAAAAGGTCGGTCTCATAGAGGTAAGAGTAATATGCACGTGAATAGAAGAACATTTCCTTTACTTGAAAGGCTAGCGAAAATGAAAGTATCCGGTTAAAGCTCCACTTTTGTTGACATTCAACTAAAGGAATTCCTTAGGAGCGCTCAACCAACACAGATAACAACATTTATTTCTTAAAATTTAGTTAGTATGCGCGAAATAAAAGTTGTTGGCAGTCTTGACGGGAGGCCAGGTTTAGAAAGAACCTCGATGCCACTCATTCTGTCCCAGGTTTTGCCTTTATATTAGGTTTTTGAATAGACACTCCAATTTGATAGCAGTCATGCTCAGCTTCCCGCTAAAGAAATGTAATATTGAAAATATGGGTAGGTGCGAAGTTTTTAAAGTTAACTCAAATCAGTACTGACTCATATCATCACATTTGAAAGAGGTGTGCATTTGGATTGTTTTATATTCGATCTTGAATTCGTTGATGACCGGACCTCACTCGCCCCGCTCTGCCTTGAGGCTCATTCTAGAGTCGCGCCAGCAGCCGCCCAGCGGCTAGTAGTAGAGTAAGCAGATGAATATTGCCGGCAATGGCTAGAAAGTTGGACTTCTGCTTGATGAGTCGCCGGTGCGATCCTCGGGTGGTGCACCGTCTGGGGTTGGGCATAACTGGCTGACGACTGTTAATAAGCCGGAAAGGGCCATTCCTGTCTCCCATTTCTTCACTGCAATATTCATCTTATATTTGATCGGTAAGGACAATAAATAACTTGACTAACATTTCTTTGATGGCCAGCTCACTATAAATAGGAGAAAGGAAGAGGTGGAAAATATTTAATGAGCTGGTATGACTTTTCAAAACTTCAGGCACAAGAAAGGCGTTCAAGTTCAAAATAAAAACTTCATCTGAGATTCTGCAAAAATTCCCAGGTTAAAATTGAAAATGGAAGTCGGCAAACGTATATCTCTTCTGTAACTCATCATTGGGCCGGTAGAATTATAAGGGAAATGAAACTACGAGCTGTTAACAGGGTTTAAACATTTATACTCGTTAACATTGATTGTTTGCACCTCACCTTCATGGCGAGGTTGACGTGCAGATGTCATTGATACTGTGTGAAGTGTGGGAGGTAGTGTCGAGTATGGGGATTGAACATCACTGTCAAGTACGCGAAGTGAACAACTGCCATCACGGGGTGGGGATGTCGTGTGAACACCACCTGAAGTGGTTGTCGGCCACGGAAGAGAGAGCGCCCGTACGAGCGTCTTATGACAACACAGTGCTGTGTTTTTTAGCCGTATGACCACTGCCTCGGTTGTCACGAGCACTCGTTGGCGTAGGCCTTTAGAGAAGTTGACTGGTGTCTGATAGACAAATTGAAAGGCTTCTTTGGGGTCAATTAAGTTAGTAGTATCAACTAAATGCGTGAGAATGGAACTCAGGATTGATATTGGTTCACCTCTGCCTAACCAGGCAGGTATGTTTTCTTTTACCCTCTTTTTCAGACGCTTCATTGCACGGCCAATGTATCCCGCTCCAGAGGAGCAAGTGAATGAGTAAATACACCTTGATGTGGCCTTCATCGGGAGTCGGTCTTTATCTCCTACGCGTAGGAGGGGAGAGCTCGTAAATAATACCCGTAGGTTCGCCGCGGGGAACGTGCTTGTCATGGCTAACTTCGGACGTTATCTTACTAGTTCACTTGTTAAATCACCTAGGAAGAGCAGTCTGATGAACACGTCTTTCTTTCCTGCAGTTCTGGTGATAGGCTTTGCTGTGCGCTCGGATGAGAACTCAATAAATCGATCCAGTCATGCCATACAGGACCCTGCGTAGGCACTTCCATACTAGCGTCATTGATCATTGATTGGTTTGTACCCCCGTATACATTTGGCCTTTTTGTCCTTGCGGATGTCTCTGATGATGAACTTGAACTTGTTCGAAAGCTCAAAACAATAAAAATTCTTCCGGTGCTCAACCAGCCTTCTCCTTTTATCGGACTTTATTAATTTATGTTGCCTGATTTACCAGCAAACGTACCAGGTAAAAGTTTTTCGCTGATATTCTATCAATATACGACACAAACTACGAGTTGTTCTGCTCAATAGTGGGTCCTCTAGCGTGCACATATGTCCGATTTATTTATTACAAGTTAGTGCATTAAGCTCCAAGGAGATTAAAAAGCTAAAAATTAACATCTAGGGTTGATACCAGAAAAAATGGTGTGGAGCCCTTGGGGACACAATGAGGAGTTTAGTTCCTCGCAGCTGCAGCGAAAGACTGTCCAGGCCTTTATCTAGTACCTGCGCTGTCATTATGGTGAATGATGCAAGGTTTTGTATGCTATTGGCCGTCAGTTAGTTGTTTGAATATTACGTGGTTAGCTGACTGCAGCTGGTAGATTTAGTTCAAATATTTCAACTTCGCTTCGAAACGAGCCTGAAACGTTCGTATCGGGGGATATCGTTAAAACCAGGTCAGTGCTGTCTGAGTACATTGAACAACCTAGAAATGTCAAAAACGTTT
This sequence comes from Schistocephalus solidus, assembly GCA_017591395.1. NCBI lineage: Eukaryota > Metazoa > Platyhelminthes > Cestoda > Diphyllobothriidea > Diphyllobothriidae > Schistocephalus > Schistocephalus solidus. The sequence goes on along the minus strand of WEDG01010497.1, from coordinate 85,595 downwards.
TTTGATCTGGCATTACAACATCGCCTATTTTTTCCACAAGTCGTTTATCTAACTGGACGTGGGGTATAGCTAAGTAAACTTACAGGGCTTTCACCTGTACGAATGGTATATACTGGTTAAGATGAATAGACGTGGGTTTGTTGGCCAGTTTCTCACGTGTCAGAACTGCTGGTCTCCCAGGAAGGTTTGGGTTCTGGCAGGAACACGGGAATATTTTCGCTCACTGACATTTTTCACAAAGCCGCTTTTATTACCAAGGAATTTTCTTTCCCATGCCTTACCGACTCCGGCAGACGACAAAACCGGTTTAATCAGCATCTTAAGGCCTCTGGGTCGCAGCCATGTCTTTCGAAACATAATTACAGCCTCTAGGGTCTAAATATCACATTTCTGCCAAGACATTTGAAGTTTAATTTGAGATTCATGCATTCTGTGGACCCTGATGCTTGTTGCTTCAGTTTTCTTGGTAACTGGCCACGCATGCTAAACTCGTGCAGTGGTAAATTAAGAGCCGTTAGTACTTCCAAAACACAATATTAGATTCTTGAACATGTGTGTATCCTGTGGCTTCGGCCTTGGAGCACCTGTAGTAATATCACTACAAGACAGACATTTCCGAGGGCATCGTATCGTCATCGTTATGAAGTCTCAGCTTCCTCTAGCCCAATTGTGAAAAATTGGCATCCACGGTTCTTATTCAAACCCACGACAACAAGGAGATTGCTTTAGTAAAGCCAAGACTCTAGCCACCTGGGGTACGAGGTCGTACCGGGAGCCGATAGTTTAATCACACTTGGGTCAAGTTACCCGTCCGGCCTAGTGCAACATATTGGATCCACCAAATCTGATAGAGTAAGCAGATTGCCCAAGAAGTATTTGCTAAGCAATTAATCTCGAAAGATAAGAAAGGTCTACTTTAATATTCAATGGATGCTCTCCCTCATAGCCCATTCTACGACGTTGAGCTCTGTGTCCGGTCTCAGTTTACCAAAATGTAATCCTCTGAGGACAACATAGGTGGAGTTGGCTAATTTTCCCCCATTTGCCACCTGTAGTCTCGCTCACCCACTGTACTCTAAGGAAAAGTCAAAGTCAAGAAGACTGAAATGGGTGTGGTCATAATGATCGATGAGATTAAACAACACAAATTCACTGGTAAATGTGATTGTGTGTAACTCAACACGTGCCAGGTTTCAGGATAACAAGCGGCCTTTGGTCTTTAAATATGTTTGAGTGATGTAAAGCTATACTATGTGACCGTCGTAACCCTGATCCTACCTTCTGAGTAGAACTAAGGTGCCCTGTTATTTGAAAACCTTACACGCAGTCTGTTTTAACCAGTCGCAATAACAAGGCGACTTGGTTGCATATATTTCAGAATTTCAATAGTCGAATAAGGAAACACGTGTTTTCGGTAAATCACCAGGCCGGTATAATTACAAGGGAAATAAGGATATAAGGTGTTGATGAGGGCTTAACCGCCTCTAATCGTTAATATTGATCGTTTGCACGCCGCCTGCATGGCAAGGTCGGTGTGTATAGATCAATGGGACCGTGGGAAGGGCGGGGGATTGAACATCGCTGTCGAGTACGTGGAGTGAACAACCGTCATCAGGTGGTGGAAATGTCATGTGAAACATAATTTGAAGTGGTTGACGGCCACGGAAGAGAGAGCGCTAGTACGAGCGGCTTCTGACAGCACATTGCTGGGTTTTTAGCCATATGACCACTGCAAGCACTCGTTGGCGTAGGTCTTTAGATAAGTTAGTTGGTGTCCAGTAGACAGCCTGAAAGACTTCTTTGGGGTCAACGCGGTCAAACGCGTTTCTTTTCAGCCAACGCGCACATGAATAGTACTCGAGATTGATCTAGTTTCACCTTTACCTAACCAGGCAGGCATGTGTTCATGTAGCCTCTTTTCCAGGCGCGTCGTTGTACGGCCAATGTATCCTGCTGCACAGGAGCAGGCAAATGAGTAAATACACATTGATGTGGCCATCAACGGGAGTTGGTATTTACCTCCTACGCGTAGGTGGGGAGAGTTCATAGGTTCGCCGCGGGGATACAGGGTGGATACAGGCTGGCCTAGTGTCGACGTCACCTGTCGGTTATCTTCGCTTTGGCAATGAAATCTCTACAGCTAAGCACGCTAACTTACGCTTATCAAGCAAGTAGCCTTTACGTCCTTTTGGAGTTTCCTCTTCCCAGGCGCTAGTTGCTGGTCATCCAAGTCTGTTCCCTTTAAAAATGTTGAAGAAAGACGAGGAGGCGAGAATAAAGTGGAAAAAGTGATTGAATGCGAGTGCCAAAGATACCACAATATTAAGAAAACAGAGTAGAGTGCAAAGAAGTAGACGCGATCTCAGGAACAAAAACGATATCGCCTGACCTTGTGGATTCATGCTTGAACCCATCATCAGAGAGAGCATCAGGTCGCCGTATCCGATATGGTCCATTTTTTCATAACGGTTTCCTGGGAGTTATATTTTCGCTTGAATCACGCGTTGCAGTTTCAAGCACGCTTGACATGCTTTCACTGTAATCTGGACTGGCTTGCTTAGTTAACTCCCCTCTGCCCCCTCACCTGGCGTACCCATGTATCAGACCAACATTTCTTGTTTTGTCTACCTATAACGTTTCATCCCCATATGTAGACGTTTAATTGGACAGTTTACTTTGTCCTTTTAATAGGCAATTTCCGTACGCAGTTGAATACGAGGACACTAACTTGCATGAAGTCCTTAAATTCTGTAAGTATTTCTTCGAGTTTCCGTTATTTGAAATCGGTAGAATTGGATAAATGAGCGTAGAAATTGAGAAATGGAGGCCTATAAGTTTTTGGTCTGTCTCGTTCTGGTTGATCAATTGCCTGTGGTAGCATTGTTACTTGCTGGCGACAGAACAATAGAAATAACACAACACACAGAGATAGATGATGGCTGCGGTGGTCATAGTTATGGCCACTGTAACAAATTATTTATGCAAATTTATTTTCCTGTAGGTGTGCCCGATTTTTTATCTTATCTTATCCCCCCTCTTCCTCCTCCGCCTCCAAATTAATAGCTTTCCTGTACTTTGACTGGAAGAAAAGAACTAGATTTGAAGCCAAATAGACCTGATTTGCCGACTGCGCCACCTATCTATAGAGGATAAATGAGTAGGTCGGTTTGTCCCTCTGCTAGTCTATCTTTCTCACATAAGGCACAGTGATCGTACGTAGAAGCATCTTTGCAACGAAGGCGTGCATGCGGCACTTGAGTCTCTTAACAGACTGATTATCAAATAAGTAAACGCAGATGATTTCACAAGAAAACGTCGTGAGGCATATGAGAAAGGGGTCTGTTGACAGCTTAAACTATACAACCATGTTTAACAGCTACCTTCCAATATTACCTGTATTCTAACAAGTTAGATGTCCTGGGCATGATAGAGGACAAGATTTACGAAGCAGTTTCGGTTGTAATGGCTAATAAACCATAAATCTTTTTGGTATGCATGGTAACAGTTTAAATGAGGAGAATAAGTCGTTTTGGTTACAGTGGACGAACGAAATCCTCTGTATCATTTCGCATTGTTACATTCTTTAGAGATCAGCGCCGAGTACTTCGTCTCTAAGACAAAACTGTCAATCTTTTCAACCCTTTGTTAACTGTCAATTTGAGATTGTTTTACGTTAGAAGATCTAAGCTTTTAAAACTATAATATTAGCAGAAGGTCCACTTTAGCACGTGGCAATATTTTCGGAGAGGTGCTCATGAGCTACATGCTAGGAACGCATGTAGATAATTACTAAGTATGGTCCCTGATAAAGGAACCCGAATGAACTTGCTGGCAGCCATTATTTTAGAAGCAAATAAACCCAAAATCTAGCGCAAGCATAAACCCCAGATTGTATTAAAAAACACATTTTTGTGAATTCTAATCGCCTTTTCGCTGTCGTTTGATAAAATGATTAAAATTAGTATATTTAACGCAGGTTTAATCTGACCAGGCAATAACTGTGGGCTTGTAAGTTACGTAGTGGTTTTCCGAAAAAAACCAAATTGCCGTGTATTCCTTACCTGATGGTCTTGTTATGGAAAAATGTACAATAATTGACAAAAAGTTGCGAACAGTTATTGCACTAGTAAATCCACCTGTTTATCCTTTAATGGGCTAAATTACCTCTAATTAAGGCTAGAGAAAATAATGAGTAAAATTAATGAATTTAGCGCTGGAGATTTTGTGTCATTCAACCAGTTCGCATACTGCTGACCAAGGTCATTAAGAGATGTAATACAAACCCCCTGAAGTGGACAAATATGATCGGTTGATTTTAGTTCTTATGACATGACTACTAAATATGATATTCCGTTTACTGAAACACAGATTTTTCCTGTGTCTATCGAATTTCAATCATAAGGAATTTGGTTAGTCGTCTTTTGAAGTGCGTTGCAACCTTGGGCCTTTTGAGGTCAGTGTCCTCTGCTTAACTAAAGCAAAATCTGATGCATATGTTATATACCTGATCCGTTCATGCTATTTTATAAAAGTGCTAGTCAATCTAGTACCAAACCAACTCCGCCACGGATAAAAACTAGCCAAATGCTATCGTTCCTTCATATGCTATTCCATTGGATTGTTCTGTTGTATAGAGCGGTGCCAACTTATTTATACAAAAATCTCATTGATTAAGTTTTTTTCTCTATCCCCATCATTTAAATCATCATTGATATCAGACAAGAAGGCATTTTTGGCCCAAGCTAAAGAAAGCGTTCTAAGAAGTCAGTGAGAATCCTCCACACACAACTGGAGTATAATTTTTGCCAGTGAGACGGAACACCCACATGAAGTATATACAACTAAGTTCTGATTGTACGAACAAGGTCAACATCAGCTTTAACTGCGTAGGCTGCCTAGATGAGAAATTAACTATCTCTTGCGACTCAACAGAAGAACACTGTTTTGGTCCCCAATTTCAACTTAATTTTACTCAATTCGTTCGGTTATCGTGACTAATGTAAGTTGTTCCATTTAGAAAGTTCTTAACCTTTGCTTGTTGTCGAATATGTAAATATTTTTGATGCGCATAGTCGAAACTCCCAAAGGGATGTCTGAATGTCTAAATGTCTTTAGACGATTCCAGTAATTGACGCCAATAGATTTCGGCTAAGGCACCCTTTGCGCAACGGTAGCAATATGTGATTTTAATTATAACCAGCTATCCTTTCAATGCGATCGTTCGTTAATTTAATGCTCATGCATTGAAATAATATTAATAATTTATTGCGGCAACATAAAAAGCATCCACTCTGCCAGTAAATAGTAAAAACGGAAGCGTCAGAGATGTGTACATTTGATGTTGCTCGCTTTTTTCTCCTAGCTGGGTTATACATACCGGCAAATTTTGGAAGCCTAAATGTCACCTTTGCGGTTTTTATTTGCAATTTTCATCTCCAGCGAAATGTTTGCTGCAAAAATTAAAACATTTATTCTATTTAATAAGATATGTTTGCCAGTGCAGCTATTCTTAATTGCATCAATATTAGGTGTTCACTACAGCGGGCTGACACTTTGCAGTTAATACGCCGTAGTACTAGCTTGGATAAATGCTAGTCAGACTTGAATTTCACTCATCCTTTGCCAATCATATCGACATATTTTTTAAATTGGGGTCGCATGAGAGCTGCTGATTTGTTGAATTTCGGTGATGTTAATTTGAAGGCTACTTTAAACGCTAGATTACATACGGGTGCATTATTAATTCATCTTGCTGAGCATTGCAAACTCTCTGAATAAGAGAAATTCCAGTTAGTTGGGAATGGTATGTTAACCCTTTGCATTAGTATGTATCATAAAATTGTGCTGAGGTTTGCATCCCTTCTCTTAAACAGTTTGTAATCTTGTTTCACGATTTTCTAAGCAATTCTTAAGATTAATTTCTGTCATTTTAAAATTTCTTAGCAGAGTACTGTAAAACTTACAAATACACGCAACCTCTACTTTTTGGTATAAAACACTCATCATCTTAATAAAATTGCGCATGATTTATATTTACTAGCTTATAAATCTAGTTTGACGATGTTTAATTCAAAAATATCTCTGTATTTTTTTAAATATCTGCAGAATTCTGACTTTTAAGTCAGCCTTAGCTTACTAAAAATATGGAAGGTTCTTCTTCCTCGCATTTGGCAAGCAAATAAATTACTAAGATTTTTGAATTAAAAGTGAAGTCTTAAAGGATGGCAAAAGGTAAATTTAATTTGACGCCTTTCCTTCTGCCTCAATTTAACAACAGCCGGTGTATCCACTAAGAAAAGCCTCTCATGAGACAAAATATTCGTTGAAAACAGCCATAAGACATCGATGATTAAATTTTCGAAACAGGGTTGCTAACTACGGATAAAACCATACCTATTCCTTGCTGTAGGGTATCGCTTTAAATGTAAATTATTTTTTACATTACTTAATGGAAGACTTGGTAGTTATTAATTTTCAGCCTTGAATGAACTATTGAGATGCAATTTCAGAAATTTAAGTGAGGCTAAAATCTAAAGGCATTGGAACAATGGCAGTCATCAACCGCTGAGTAAAGTGTCACGTCTAGCATACAACATTCTGTCTCGGAATTTCTTGCACAGTGTGAGGTTTCTCTGGAGAAAAAGTTTAACTGAAAGTTGTTTTTACTGGCCAACATGTCATTGTCAAGCCGTCATCAACGACCGCAGACCTACCTGCCTGATAAAAAAGGTAACTTTCTTGCGTGAGCAAAAACGCATGTTAATATCAAGGATGTATGCTTATAAATAGCTCATGTATTACATGGTTGTCGACGCAGCTCACTAGCCTCGCATGATTCCTGTTGGGAATTTCAGAGTTTAAATACAATTGCGATAGAAGCTGAGGGGATACTTTTCGCATTCTGTGGTACGCTGGGTGAATTTTACCTGAATGCACGGGAGGGCAAAGATCTAAGTTAAAAAATAATGCATTTTAAAAGCAGGATAAGTACCCAGTTTTCGGGATAGAAAGGATGTTATGCTCAGCCTCGTTCTCCAATACAGGATCGACACACGATGGATTGGAATGACTGAACTGTACCGATAAATTTGTGCGATTATCAGGTTAGTTTAAAAGGAGGGAGAAAATGTATGGTGACTAATTATTCAATCCTGATTAATTTTAGATGCTCCCATCCTTCCCTACTACGATCTTTTAATTAGTTTGTTTATTTATTGAATTCTGTAAATATAACCTTCCTTGCGATTTAGTATTTTGTGAGAAAAAACCATTGGGGAAGTGACTTCCATCCATATTAACATCAAATACCGGTCTGCATTTATGAACCTTAGTTTAGAATGGTTTACTCCAAATTAGCAGTTAAACTCTGATGAAATTCATAAAAACAGCAATTTCCGAATAACGGCATTTACCAGAGCGTATAGTGAGAATGCTTTTGGCCCCTGATGAGACAAATCCATGGCAACTTTGTCATGTAGCGGCAGAATATCGGCAAAACACCCGTATCGGAGCTTTTGAGCCGTACTTTTTCTGGCCTTATGGTGTATCACGTAACATCAATATCAATCCCTCTTTTTATTCAGCCCCCAATTTATCCACCATCTGCGTCGGTCCTTTCCCTAAGATCGCTTGATCAAAATATGTCTGCTCAGGCGCATTTGGCTACCGGACGACGGAATAACGATTGAAGTTTCGGAACTGCAATATAGTTCCACAATGCAAATAGTAATTATTCATACTCCTACTGCTATTACCATCGCTAACAGGACCAACAGTGGCAGTAACAATAACGAAATCACCATCATTACCAGTGGCATAAGAATCACTGCGGTTTTCTTTATCATTGCCAATAGCATCGCCATCCTCGACATGATCCTCATTTACTTGTTCTAACTGTGAGCTGGGACGAACTTTCACTTATAGGGCTTTGTTTGTTCACTATGGCTGAGATCAGGCAACGACGGTATGGCTAAGTTGCATTGAATTCATGAATAGAGCCTATCCGGTGGTGTACTTTTTGATTTTTATGCAAAAGGTATTTTATCAAAGGGCAACTTTTCGAATACCCTCTTCTATCGTACGGCCAAACTTACATCCCCTCAGCAGAACTCATAAAATACGCTGTAGGGATATTTTGCACCATGTTATTTTATTAAGCTGCTCAATTTACCATGTTGGGTTACCGATTGCCGATTGAATGTTTTTCATAAAGAGGTGGCCTTCCCAAGGTGTATGTATAACCTCCCTCAACTTCATAGCCTTTAGGCAGTTTCGATAAAAAAACGTCAGATTATTATGCACACTGTGGCCCCTGATCATCCGAACCTTCGCCTGCACGCAAATCACAGGTTTGTCCGCAGGTTTGTCCACAGGTTTGCTGGATGTGGAGCTGGCATGAACCCCTCCTGCCAAGTTAGTAGGGGAGGCCGCGTATTTGGCATCGTACGAGCAAATGCCTTTGGCATCTCCTCAGACCCGAACCAACTTGTTAGAATGTAACCGATAGATTTTCACAGGCTGTGATATGCACCAACCACAGGGCAGCAATGCGATTAAAGTCAGTCAACAAAGTACTATTTAATAGTAATCGTGCAATGGAAAGAGAAGCGAACACAGTATGTACCTATCATAAATGCCCTGAGCGTTAAACTTCAAGGAAAACCGAGAACCGTCTAAAGCTTTACGATACGCCTGCATAAACCAGTAAAATTCAATAAAAAGGAGGGCATGCGTGGTGGTGCAAATTGAAATTCGAAAAATACATATTCAGATTAGTGAGTGTGGTGAGGAAAATTTACAGCTGAAATAAGAAGCAATCCAAAATATGGGGAATAGGAAGCATAAATAAAATTAATACAGTGAATAAAAACCGAGACAATAAGCAGCAACAAATAGGAGAGAAACTGGGATACCAATTTCTAGGTTATTAACTCTTACCAGATAACCATACATACCCCCAAGGTTGAGTACTTCGGCATGCCGTCCCAGACCGTTCGTTTATCGAACGTTAATTCAGAGGCACTGGGCAAATTCAACTGTTGGTTGCAATCCCAGGATAAGATCTATTGTGGGATGGTGGTTCGGCTATCAGCTTTCGGAACCTGCTGGTCCGAATGGGCGTTTTACTGATTATATTTATCTTTATCTATGCCTTCAATACTATGCTTACCCACACAAACATATACTTCATTTTTTTAGTTCATATATTGTGTTGACCGAAAATCTGCACATTTTTAAGATTTTGTCTATTGCCTTTCTACATACCCTTCAATTTTCTTTAACTTTTTTCTTCTCGTTTCAATAATAATTACGGTTAATTGAGTTCGGTTATTTGGAGTCACCCAGACATACATTTGCTCGTGGATTATCATTAATCTTAAATGGGATAAATGTGGACCCCAGACTTGTTGGATGCAGGCTGTCAATGGAAGATTAAAAACTACAACTCTCGCTCCTTTGTCAAAAAATCGTTATTCTCGCTCTTCGTCACGAAACGAAAACAGCTGACTAAAATACTGTGCTGCTTGATCGTGCTCAGAAAGATTTATTTTGAAATCACTTGCCACAGTTTGAAATAGGAGTGCATTCCGCGTATTCAGAAATATTCCTGGCCCCAACAACGTTAAACAACTAAGATGGGTTGGCAATTTTAAGTATTTTTGACTTAGTAGACTTCATTTCACACAATAGCAATCACCACGCAACTAACTAAGTTTTGGTTTTTAACGTTACGTTGAATTCCTAAGTCCTCAAAGGGGTGCTGTGCCAATCTTGCGTTGAGTTAAAGCCGGGACCAGTTTTGGACGTCTCTTGTCAAATCTGCTTGTAACCTTGACTATTGTCGAATAAACTTTTGATTGCAGTTAAGCAGAGGCTATTTTTTCATCTGTACCTAAGCACAGTTCTCATCACAACTCGACCTTTAGATTTGAATGGACCACTAGTGCAAAGTAAAAGGATGAGTGAAGGCGATCCAGGTTTCTGGCAATGTACGGCATCGTTTTTTAAGTACAATCAATTTGCACGCCTACTATCCGTACGATGCGATTTCGGTCGTGTCTTGGATAGCGGCACCCTGACGGCTAACTTTATTAGTCATGACCGAAGATCAAAATACAATTGATTGTGTCAGATTCGAGTTATTCTCTTTGAAAATTGGCTAATTTGATCTTAGGGTCCAACGTGTGTGCCACCCATTGATTGGTCATGTAAGTTTGCCAAGCACTGCGCCAACGCCAAGTTCCAATCATCTTGACCTTTTCGTATTATCAAAATTCAATGAAAAGGAGCAGAGAAAGAGGTTATTACAATGCAGGTCTGTATCATGTTGAATGAATTAACGCGCGAGGTGGTAGCGAGCCTGACAACAGGGGGTGTGCCTCGTCACCTATGATGACCAAAAATTCATGATTTTCAAAATATCACGGAAGTGTGAAAAAGCTCCGCGGATATATGGAAGACACAACCTCTTTTGTCGAAAGTTTACAAACTCGATACGACTTTATAACCCGATAAAATATGTCCTTTTTAAATCAAACTTTGCGAGCTCCAATTTATCCTGACATATACCCACACAGTCATAAGGGTAATTCTATGATCCCTTTGGATTTGATGGCAGTTTTACTCTGAATCACACAGGCATTATTTATTAGATAATGCTGACAGCCGAACAAATGAAAAAGAGTTAATAAAAATAAATAGTAAATGCATCTACCAGAGGCCTAAACGTGAAGATGCATTTGCTTTTGCATGTTGGTCTATTATTTGATTTTCAGGGACAAAAAAATTAAAACAGACGACAGGGTACAATGAAAAAAGAATGAAAATTAAATGTTAAATCAAGCCAGAGTTTTTTGTTTACTCAATTTTATTTCATTAGCAAACGAGATTGCCTGGATGTTCTTACTTAAAAAGGTTACTTTTAAAAATCATGCCCGGCAGTTCGAGTCCAGGTAGGGTATTATGATATTGTTCAAAATAAAATTACTTAATTCCAGGCGTTTACTTATCACTAAACAGAGAAGACCATATTCAATTAGTGAACTACCCACGTGGCTTTTCTCCTCAAGAACCATACAAACAGTCAGAGCGCAATGCTGGTAACATTAAAAATAGCCGGAAACAGTCAAATCAAAACTAGGGCCACGAATCTATTACATATAAAAAGATAGGAAGCGTAGAGAACGGGTGCATTCATTAGGAATATCTACGTCACATAACGATGGAGTAGGCAACTACAATAAAATATGAAGAATCTCATCGGATTGTCAGGATCAATGTACAACTAACCTGTTATGTTAGCGGCCGCGTGGAAACCTGTTTTTGCCTACTTTATGTTTTTATGTGTCTATATCAGCCAAATGTTTGCAGTGTCCTGGAAAATTAAAATTGTTTTTCCAGACAAGCTTTTCCATCCTTTGATAGCCTAGATGAAGACTTCTTGCGTGCGCATATTTTGAACTAGCATAAATACAAAATGTTTACCCTAACGGACTTCATCAAACTGAAAATAGATTTTCCAACCACGTTGACCTAGGTAGAGGCAATATGGGCACAAAAGTTATTTTCGGGAAATCAGGAATTCTTCATTCGTTAAGCATGCTGATTTGTGAATTTGTGGAAGAATGTGTTAAAACACGTTGACACCAGCAGCAGGAAGTTCTTTGATTGAGCAGTTCCATAATTTTCAAAGTATATAAAGACATTCCGGAAGTTACCAGTAAACGTTCCATCAATAAGTGGCCATGTAACCATTGGACAATACCATAAAAGATCTCCTCCTCCTTTGGTTTTCAGCTGTCATTTGATGCAGAAACAGAAACGGGTACCAAATCTAAGCGTACCATAAATATTGTGCTGCCAATAGGGCTAAATCTGCAATTAGCTTACATTTTATAAAATGGTTCAGACATGAGAAAGTTCAACTTACTTGCTCCAAACTAAAAACTAAAAGGGAGCCATTGGGTTACCGGCAGAATAAACTTGGGTACCAGCTCAAGTAAACTTATGAGCGACGAAATTTCTTATTTAAAGATAGACTTTATTTGAGAACTATTTTTCTAACCGAAAGTATATTTATGTCAGACGCTCGTTGTGGAAATCAATTATCATAAGTTGCTAAGTTTCAAGCGTATTTGAGTGAAAAATAGGACCAAGAGCATGAGTTACTGTAAAATGAACGTCTGAATACTCGCCACATAGATGAAGGCTTTTTATGAGCTCATTTATTTTGGAAGTTTCATTCACCAAAACAAGAAAAACTCTTTACGGAGGACACAAAATAGGAAGCCTTAAGACGCAACGTAATCAGCTGCCGTAGGAATACGCGCGAAGTTTATTCGGAATAAATACGATCTTTTCTTCATGTAAGGAATTGCCTTGGACCGGAATTAGCTAACGACGCTCAGTTGTTTTTTTATCGCTGACCAGCCACTCAACATCTGATTGCAAGAAGTAAATGCATATGACACCTAACATTGAAAGTCCCACCATCAGTTTATATCAGTAATGCGCGGGTCGCAATCTGCAATCTTCCGACTAACGATTCACAAATTCAGGATTTCATCCTTTCACCACCTGTTTGTTAATGCTGACCAACTTACAGTTATTATTCCAGCTTATTCTGGGTTCTATTTATATGGAATAATTTAAACTGATGTAGTTTGGCCGAATTATTCGGGATTTTTGGTTTAGATACGCCTATTTCATGAGATTGGCCGTGTATTCTGTGATCCATTCGACAGATATGTTTATTTATTCTCATGATAACGTCCCATAAACGGACAGGGAGGGAATGGAAGATGTCTGGGTATCTACTGCCCTTCCTTTCGGCAAAAGACTAAATCTGTATTGCAACGGTTAGAAAGTTGCTCGATGCGCAAACGACGCAAGTTTGGGGGATCATTGACTGATGACGACAAGTATGCCAGGAGTGGCTGTTTTATTGTCCCTCGTCTCCGGCAATCATGCATTTCAATCTTTTATCAAACTCATGAAACACCCTTTGTAGTGAAAACGGACAACTTCAACTTAACAGACTGAGTAATTGTAATACGGGAACCTCACGCAGATGTCAAAGCATGTGTGGAACGCTTTTTCACCTCCGTGAAAGCTTTCAAAAACTAGTTCAACATCGAAACGTTCTTGTGACTACGTAAAATATTCAGACAAATAATATATAAACATTTTCCTCAACAAAAGCTTTATTAACTTGAAGTTTCGGATGCTCATGAAAACCCATCATCAGCGACAGTTGTAGTAAAGGGGAATAGGTGGCATATGGTGAGTAGTATTCAAAGGGTACGTTACTGATACCTTCGTTATTAAACGGGATCAGGTGCTGGAATTCAAAGAACATCTCAACACAATTTTCTCGGACACACAATTCACGATGGAGGAGGAAGAAAATAACCAGCTAGGCTTCCCCGACGTCCTCGTCTGTCGCAAATATTGTGTTGGTCTAAAAATTAGTTTTTCAGAAAAGCGACAAATACGATGTACGTACTGAGCATCTACGGCAACTACCCAATTGCTTACAAACGCAGTTGATTAAGCGCGTCATACCGGCGTATGGAGACGCATTGCAGTGAATCGGAAGAAAATGTAGCTGAACTAAAATATATTCCGACGGGTCCTCAGAATAAATAGTTACCCGCTCAGCTTTCTTTAACCAATGCAAGCTTGAACGCTACGAGGGATAATATTCAATTGGCCTCAGATTTTGGCGAGTGGTCTCGTACGTGAAGAACGTTTATAAAACCCTCAGCCGCCTCCTCCTACCACTCGGAGTTGGTGTTGTACACATATCAGAGGCAATTATCAGGCGTCGGGTCATGAGGCCAACATACCCACTAGCACGGCAAAAAACGTCTGGAGTTGTTTACCGGATTTGGACAAGGCAACTATTTTGGAGATATTTGGATACTACTACGCATGCTAATGGCTGAACATGTGGTAGCAGGGAGGAGGAATGATGCCAAATATCACATCGCAGTTCATTTGTCGGGACCGGCCAAAACTTTATGTCTGAAAAGGCCAAAATTCTGGCAAGACTGACTACAGCATGAACCATGAGCTGCTTAAGTCATGTTTCTCTGGCCCATATTCAAATAACATGTTTAATGACCTTCCGCCTCTATATTCTGAAATGCGATTTTTCTGAGCACAATTACTAGCCACGCAGGAGGCTGCGGATGAGCAACAGTCCTGGTGGCAGTTAGCCAAACTGCCGAGTTATCATCACGGTGAAGAAATCACGGTGGTTAACCATTCTGGTACGGACCGGCAGACAATACTAGCATCCACTACGACCCCCAGCGATGAACACGAGGACTGGCGAATATAGTAGGCATGTGATGGCCCGGGAACAATGCCCTATAAATGCTGTGCACCTTGTGGCTCCTATTGCCCTTTTCTGAAAATGGCTCTGATGCTGGGTTCGAGAGAGAATCTGAAACGTAAAGCCACTAAATGCCATGTGCCGTTGATTGCATTTTCTTCTAGTTAACTGCTTCTGGGAACTCGTCTCTTCGCTTGTATATGAAAATTCTCCCCTTAATGAGAAAATATGAGAAATTCATCCTGTGTCTAGGTAACGAAATTATCCGGCCAACATATTGAGCAGTATCAATTGCTCCCTAGAAAGCGAACATATTTGACTGAAAATTTCTTGAGTTCTTATATGCAAAGGAGCATCATTATGACGTAGGGTTTTGATTCGCTGAAGATTGCTTCGTGAATGTGTGGATTCCAACAACGTAGCTTCCAGAGCCATGCTAAGGAACGTTATCCTCATAGGAAGATGAGGTCATCTATCGGATTCCAGGATATGCTCGTCCCTCTGCACCTTGAAACTTAAGCTAGAATCCTTGCAGTCATTTGCATGATGTGCAGTAATATATGCAGGGAGAGAGTACTGAAAAACAGTTATTGTACCATGATATTGTTGTTCCCTATATTCCGGAGTTTATCCTCCTGAGTCATGAGGCTATGTCATATATTAAATTTATTCACTATTCCACTATCTGCTGTTTAGAATAATTACCTGTTGATGTTTTGGGCTCGTGGAATTCTAGGAGACTACATGAACTCAAAAGACTCACACTGTGACCACGTTGCATGTACTGCGTATCCAATCTACACCAATTCTTTTGTGAAACACTTTGCACCTGAATATGTTAGTTCACTTTCATTAGGGGTCTTTTTATTGATAGGATCTGAGAAAAGAGGAATAAAGATCAATTTTTTTGAATGCATCTTAAAAAATCCTACCCAAATACATATATCTCTGCAACTAAACTGTCAGGGTTCTGACAGGCCTTAATGTGTATTTTTTTAAAATTAGGTTATGATCCGGTGATTAGTGCTGAACTTCTTAATCAGGTTGTATGCTGTTTTCAATACCGAAATACGTCAAAAATATTCAGCTTACGCGTATTCTAGTTGCAATAAGAATTGACTGCATTTTATAAGCGCTTTAATGTTGGATTTATAATTTTGCATTTTTTAAAATAAGGAATGGAACGCAAAATGATGGTTAAGTAATCCGGGTATCTCAGGTCATGGCGCGACTAGAACTGGATGCGCCTGATAATATCCAATTTTGCAGTTGAGGTCATAGAACATTATTTGGAAATAAAACTTTTATTGAGGTAAAATCTGAAGGAGCGATGAAAAATAAATTTCAGGTCGGTAAAACTTTGATAGGTAAATATTGCTGCTTTTCGCACTTTTATGTACACATTTCTTATCTTCACGTTTATAGTTTTTCACAGATGCATTGAGAAAGCCAAAAATAGTGGAACTTAGTAGAAATGAACGTTATGGTAATGAGGAAGTCATGATTGGCAAAAAAGGGGGAAAAGTATCAGAATGTAGAGAAGAAGAATTAATTCATTTGAGCTTCGGGTTTGTGCATACAAATCAACGGGCATAAATAAATCGGTTTGTAAGCATAATATTTGCATTGATGCATGAGCCTCTTCCCAAGCGTTTTAATGGCTTCCGGTTTTGCAGGTTATATTAGTATTAATCACCTGCTGTACACTTAGTTAACAGCACATTTAAACACATAATACATTATATTTGCGCGAACACAAATCGCGTAAGAGGTATTTGGATGAGTTGACTAATCAGGAAGTATTATTGAGTAAAACTAACGTACGTCAAGCTAAAGGAGATAAGTCGTGGTCAAACGCTGCAAGAGTGGAATTATTAACAATATTCTTTCGTTTCTTTTTAAGGATATATCATAATAAAATCCTGAAGTTATGCGCACAAGTGCGCGAAATTTTTATTACCAAGTCTACGTACAAAATAATTGGCTTCTGCCCGAACATGACCTCCTAAGACCTTAATCAACCTGTTTCCTTTCGACCCATAATTAAAGCATCCTTAACCATCGTGCTAGTTGCATTTTGACTTGAGGATATATATATGTATATAAACTTAAGGTCAACGTGTCCCATCGCTTATTCACAACCTGAACTTTAAGTCGAGTGGGACTTGGTGTGGTAATGAGTACCCAAGGATTTGAAAAAGGTGAACGCTCACGGTGAACAAAATGATGTAGATATTATCCGCAGGATTAATCTCCTCTGGTTTTATACCAAACATATTTGTACGGAAATGAGGTTTCTGCGTATTATTAGCAGTTTACAAACTGAAAAATTGCCCTTCCTTTCCTTTGTTCTCGCATTGTACTTCGGTTCTTACGTTTGTTAGAATAACTTTTGCTATGATAATTTGCCTTAATGCATAATCTTAAGTGCAAAGTGTATTCAAATGTTTACTTCTATTATAATTCACAGTGCAGCTACAGAGTAAAACATCTGCTTCAACAGAAAATCCCCTCGGGTTCTAATCTCAGCTCTTCCCGATCCGAGTTCATTCATGACTGAATTAAAAATTCACTTCTTCCTTGAGCTGCTCAGCAATTCCTAAACAAAATTAAAGCCCAGTCATTTAGGATATATATCTTACGTTCGGAAAACCGTCTACTATCCAAAATATTTTCAATAGTCATCTGATTACAGTTTTACTGCACTCGTCTTTTGAGATATGAAACTAAACCACAAAGAAGGTACATCTAAGCGCTAGCAATTGCTTTACCTCGAATTTGTATCGGAGGCTCTTATGTCTGAACTACCTGGGTAGGCCTGTAGCTGCATGAGCGAGACACGTTCTCATTTAATTGGTCGTGTGACAAGCCCTTATCTGTCCGAAAGGTACTTGACAAGTAACACAATTTATTACTAGTTCAGTGGGTTGTCAAGTGAAACATTTCCATTGAGTGAGGTGTACAGCGAACTCTCCCGGTTGCAGGACGGAAGTCAGCTTTTTCCCTTGCCGCTAAAACTAATATTTCATGGCCCACGCAATTGATCGGATGGCAACTGACAATGATTACTCGATAAATGTTACTGACAAAAGTTTGATATTTTAATGGTCATTTTAAGCTTATTTGGAGCCAGTAACCAGCAGTACTCCAACCTCAGCCTGCAGCGGGAAGGTTGCTGCTCTGGGATTGAGTGGTTTGAGTTTGAAACTCTGACGTGCTGCATGGAGTTTGGATTTGACTGCTGATTGCAGCAAGAAAGTCAGACATGGCCATTCCAGTATTTTTTTCTTCATTGACAGGTTTCTCTCGTTAAATACGTTATTTCCAGGGAAAAAAGACAAACAATAAGTACAAGGGAGACTGAAAAGGACAGTTAGGCATATTGGCCATCATCAGCCAGGCAAATCCAAAACAATGTGTCGCAAAACCTGAAGCTCTTCCCCACAAACTGTTGGTTAGAAGTTCAACGCCCTACTCATTGAGTAACACTACGACGGTTAAGATACCGGATCGCAACCAACAGGTGGATTAGCCCGAGGCAAAATGGTTAAGGCGTCTATCCTATAAAAAAAGCCCCGTGTTCGAGCCTAAGGTGTTGTAACACCTGACTAATGATGACTTAAAAGCCAGGAATGGTCATTCAAGTATTACCGGTTTTGGTCGGTAAGGCCTTTTGCCTTTATTGCATTAGCTGCTGAGCGGCTCCTGGTGGGGCCCTAAGACACAACGGGACAAGTGCGTTCCGAAAGGTGATCGGTGAGTGCCCCACTACCAAAGTTACTTCTAACCGTTAAACATTTCAGAGTATCGCGAGTAAAACCCCCTCTGTGGCTGCCAACACGAGCCACAGGCTCCCATGTGTGCCTTGCTTGACTGATAGTCATAAGGCGGTAGCTCAAGAGATGGAACGCCCAGCAAGAAGCAAGAGCTTTGCGGTCCAATATCGTCATTGTACACCTGTTTTTTTACCTGCTTGAGTTTCTTTTTCCACTCGTAACTGAAAACATCTGCACCCGATCTTGCAGTTCCTTTTTCTTTCCAAAGCTGCATAAAATCCAGCAAAACACTGTTTTGATTAAGTTTCGTGTTAAGGACTATTCTATGTCTCTTCAATGTTGCACCAGTTTGCCGCTGTCATGATTAACCCATTTCCTCACCTTTCTTCATAACTTACCCTTCACATTTATGCACTTCTAATTTACCATTGGTCATCATTTTACATGACTAACGTAATATGCATAAAGAGAATGAGTGCAGCATAATCTTGTTGGAACTGTTGACGCATATTATCAGATTTGCATCGTTCGACTACGTGGCCGCCTTGACACGTCACATTCTTTGTTCTAACTGACGCGCGCTCAAAATCTGCCCATTTGTGACGTGTCCCGGATATGCTGATTTAGTGGCCTAAGGCCACCGGCGCTCGTGTCGTTGACAGTCTTGGATTATCTTAACACACATACACAGTTGCACGCTAGGCTACGCATAGGCCCCAAGTCTCACGTAAATCAAAGCGCACCCATATAGACACACCGCCACCAGCCTAGTTCCTATATACACATGCTAGCGCTGCAGTTTACCAAGAGGAACATAACTTCAGGCCTAGTGGAACAATGCTAAAACACTTCCAAGCCACGTCATCAGGCAGTGCGAATTAATATAACAGTTGTGAAGAGGACATCCCTCATTATGGAGGATTCCACGTCCAAATGCTGGAGAGGACATGGTCAAAAAGGCCTTAACTAAGGCATATCCAATATTTTAGTTAATCGAGTCCTACTAGAGTCCAATTTTACTGCATAATATAAGAGACACAACACATAGTATGAAAACAAAATTTGTTGCTGAACCTGGAAAATCAGTTTTCAGTTATTTCTTGTACTTGAAGAACCTTTCTAACGAAGTTGTAATTTTGAGGTAATGTCCCCCTTCGAAAACGGTAGATGTCTAACCGAGGTCTTTGTGTGACTACGAATGACACTATCAAAGTTTCCTAACCATCGATTAGATCCCAAGTGCAATATGGTTACATGTCCATTATCTCATGCATAAACCGTCCTTTTGCATGCATAGGTAAAATCGGAAGACATTTTAAGTTACACATAGGTGCCCCAAACTGCCTTCTGGAACAGTAGAGCAATTATTCAAAGCTACCACCCACGTTCGTAAATCAAGTCTTGTTCGCGAAGACAGAGACGGCAAAGGTTGTCCGAGCTTTAATGAAGACTATGAAGCAGTTAAGAGAGACCTGAACTCCTAAAGGAAATCCGTTGAACCTGGATGTCTAGCTGCTCTCCGCAAACAAAGCCTTGCGCAGACATTTCCCAGAATATCGTTACCGGCTGTTGGTTGGTCAAACTAGCTTATTATTTCCGTTTAGGTTGCTGCCATTGTCATTCCTGAACATGCATCGATGTACTATGTCGAAAACTAAAACGGAGAAACCACTGGTTAGATCAATTTTCATTTTGTTGACTCGGTCATCTTTTACAGAATGCGCAGAGAAGAAAATGCCGCTGCGAAAATACCTGTCCACAGCTCTTACTTTTAGGAACAGGAAAAACGTTTTCCTTAGGTTAAACTTTAATCTGCAGCTGGACGTATACTGACTAAAAGAGTTTTGTTTCCTCCACCGGGAGAACATGTTAAAAGTTTTAATTAAATTAAGCATTCGCTTCGTTGGACATCCAATGCCTTTGGTGCGAGTAAACAACCCTGAGTTCGTGAACTAAATCTTATCTTGCGTAGGGCAAATGAAGGCAAACTGATTGTCAAGGATGGGTTGCATGCTGGGTCTAGCAGATTAATCATAAGCACTTCCTAAAAGCGAAAGGCATCGTACCATCGGCACTTGGCATTCTCTCAGCACAGACCGGGTATTTATTTAGATAAGAACGGATGGAAACTGATTTATTTACCTTCTGATGCAAACAAGCCGCAACGTTGTGGTAGAGGCAAACGACAGATACCCATCTGCGGGATGAATTCGGTAAATTTACTACGGCATCATATAACATACACGTATTTAGGCAAACCTTTAAAATGACCAAGAAACTTACGTTTTGGCATTCTGTGAGCATGAAATTGTTGAAAATTCTGAGGTAACTTGTTTCAATAATTTATTTGTCAAAGAAAAAAATTTACTTTGTTAAACCTTTACTGAACAACTTGAATTTTCGGTCTACTCAAAAATCCTTTGTAAGGAAGAAAACTTTCAAAAAGTTAGTGTCAACAAGCATAATGCTAAAATTTACACAAAGTTGTATTTCTTTAACAAAATTTTCCCTAGTTTCCAGATGCATAAATAAGTGAAAACGTGAATTTCTGACATTAAATGCCTATAAGGTCCAATTACATGACATTTATGTGCAACCGTTAAGTTCAGATTACACAGGAAAAAAAAAACATTAAAAAATTGAATGTAGCAAAATTTGAAATAACACATATTTCCACGAGTAGAAAACTTAGAATCGAAGTTTAATGGCCTCAAAATGTTGCCATTTTAACAATACCACAAAAGTCACTCTTGTTTAAGGCGAGCACCCCTGTTTTCTCGTTCGCAAGCAGATGTAACCCTTTAAAGAACGATCCAACTATAAAAATACTTTTTTTGGTTTTTCGAAATAGGGAAAAGTGCCTGAGTGAACACGTTGGTTTATGTTGAGGTTTAAGATCCAGGTTGTATTTCAGTCATGAAATCTGAAATGGCCATCTTGTATCTGTGTTTAGATAACCATCCGTACCGAATGCCTTCAGCTTGATCTGAAACCCATTTTCGCGCTCCCTGAGTATAAATAAGAACTGTAATAAAGTTTTTACTTCGTTCCACCCTCCGAAGTGACAATACCCTGAATTGTATTTCGGAAATTGTTGCAGTTGCATGAGGCATATTCGAGGTGTTTGCCTACTATGTTGTTGTTAACATTATTAGCAATAGTTGACTGGAGTCGTTTGAATTCAACTTAAGTAGCCACCGTGTTGCTCGCATAACGGTGTTGAGTTATGATTATAATACCTATAAATGTTAAGTTCACAGGCTTAGGCATTCGAGTTTTGCAAAAGCATGATAGAAATCAACTGAACTCTGTTCAATTAGCTGAAGTTCGGTGTTAAAAGTTTCCGTTCTAACGACTTAAATCGCAGCTATTTTTTACTTAAAAGGCAAAGTTTGGGCTTCATTTCAAAATTATTTTTAGGCCAGCTGCGTCATATGGAACGATATAAGAAACAATGATGAGCCGAACCCTATGTGGACGTACGCGTGTGTCCGCAAAGGAGAACTAACACAGGAACTGTCGGTTCCATTGCAACTATTTGAAATGTATTAATTTTATTGGTAGGTTTGTATTAATGGCCTTTATCAAGGCTTGTCGCATACATATTAAAAACGCACAAATAATGAGATGTGTTTTTTCTTAGCCGCTCCTTTGACGTGCTCGAAAGAACGAAGTGACGCACTTTCAGAGGTTTGGTATTTCGCGAACTTCAACAGTGAATGGTCTTTTAAGAATAAGACCCTAGCTAGGCGCTTAACTGCCTGCACCCATCGTTTCTTCTATCAGTGGGTTGGCGAGGGTCTGATGACAAAGTTTAAAGATGGCATTGGGGAGGATTCCCGTAGCGATGAAAATTAAACGGAATTTACGTAAATTAAGTTTTCTGAGGAATTGAAATATCCCTAGATTTTGCAGTATGATTTTTAATTAGGGCCAATCCATTTTCATCTCCGAGTTCTGTAAAAATTCATGAATGTCAACGTTTCAGTATATCGTTTTCATGCTGGAAAATACGTATTTTCATACGGAAAATACGTTTGCCTATCGCCATTTATAATTAAATAATTATAACATTTTCAGAAAACAACGTCTATTTGAAATCCAAGAAAGGGGACGGCAAAGATACGGGGAAATTGAATTGGCAGTTTTTAATTTGTCGTCTTCAGTTACCCGTACTTAAACAATTGGCATCGGTACCTCAGATGTGGTAGGTGGATTTTCCTAGTTCAGCAGAACAACGGTTGAGACAGGTTAGCGCGTAAAAGCATTCAGAAGTCATACAAAAGGAGTCTGTCATTTTAAAAGGAAAGTATCTTGCGTTAATTTATGCCCCAGAATTTACACGATATAAATTCGTTTTTGTTAATTAACTTGCCCTGTTCATAGAGAGAAAACACTTAACGCGAATGCTGAACACTGACTGCATGCCTGACAAAGACAGCCTGCCTGAAAGAAATTCTTAAATTGATTATATACTTGAGGACAGAGAGTTGTAAATAAAAATACAGGTACTAAAGAGGGACAAACAGTCGAATGGTCAGAAATAAAAAGAAGTCAGTTGCCAGTGTTGCCTCGGTTCGCGAGTCGAGTGGGAACGGTTTGCGGGTCAGCAGTATTAGTTAAGTAGGCGACTAGGGCCTGAAAAAGTTTTCCAAATATGTCATCGAAGTTGTTAGGTGTGGAAAACGTTTCATGGGCAGCGGGCGCTCCTAAAATTGTGTTAGTCATTAAATCCTTGACCAGGCCGTTAACGACCAAACAAGACAAAAGATCGTAAGGTGACAAAGCGAACCAGATATCACAGGACTCAGTGCCAGCACGCTGTTTGGAGATCTAGGAATAAGTATGCGTTATCGGTTTTGTCAGACATGGTACAATGACAATTTTTCTTTGTAGGCTGACGGTGGAATTTCGCAATTGGGGGCGTTCTAAGTCGATAAAGGCTGACACCGTTGGCCCACATGGTGGCCTTTGAAGGCAAAAATAGAAAATATGTATTATGACCGTTTAATAATGATGACAAACTTTCGGAGGTCGAATACAAAGTGAGGCATGCTTTTTGCCCTTAAGCATTTAAACTAGATACCACAGATGCCTCCCTCGCAAAGCGGAGGCCAGAACGAACACAAGAAATGAAACTCTGTGA
Organism: Schistocephalus solidus; assembly: GCA_017591395.1. Lineage (NCBI taxonomy): Eukaryota > Metazoa > Platyhelminthes > Cestoda > Diphyllobothriidea > Diphyllobothriidae > Schistocephalus > Schistocephalus solidus. The sequence continues at coordinate 62,335 of WEDG01010497.1, read as the reverse complement.
ACTTTGATAGGCCTTTTTCACAACCACCGACAAGCGGATGAACTCCAGAGCGCTAAATAAGATCTAACATGATAGAACGGTGGGCAAGGACAATGCTAATTGCACAGTCAGCATTAAAGTAATTATGAATAATATGCTCTCACCTGCTAGAAATTCCATACGTTCGACGATGAGGAAAAGGATAATAATAGCCGAATGTCATCAGTAAGCCCTCTGCTCAAAGGCACCCTACGGAAATACGTTCAAAGCTCTCCGGGATAATGAACACTCCTTGTCTGTATAATGTGTTGACAGTCCGCTTGGGCAGCAATGAGGCAGGTTTACAACAATGGTTTCAAAAGTATTATTATGGGCCCCCTAAACGGGCCGCGTGGTAGATGCGTTGAACCAACACGGGGGTCAAATCAGGGTGCGGCAGGCGTTCTTATTCATTGGGATGCGATCCCATAACAAATGCCAAACATGGGGGTGCGCGTGCCCAACATGAGCACGCGTAGGTGCAGGCTCACGCTGCACTCCGCTCTCTCACTCCGTGGGAGATTATTCGTCTGCGCTCGAACTTGCCTCCGGTTTTCTCGACTATGTCTTGACACCGGGCACATGTGGGTAAGGAAAGAGAGAGAAAGAGAGAGAGTGCGGTAGATGCAGTGCCAGTCTACTAGCACTTAAAACTTATTTGCACACAGGTCACCGTCCCTACACCACCCTTCTTTGGAGCATACGGTGTAAATCATCGGACTACGCCAGTCGAACTCTTGTGAGCAATTAATATCATGGACAAATTGTTAACCTTCCAAAGATACGCTAACTAAACGCAGGAAAATTATACGGCCGATGTTTTCTGTGTATTGTGATGTTTTTCATGAACTGTCAATTATTGTATTTTCTCGCAGGACTGTAGGTCAAATTCATAGAAATCATGCATCAAAGTGGCAGGGTTAATTTCCTTGTGCATTACCCTTATTTCCTGATTCACCATAGTGACAATACAGGTACTCAGCAAAAATCCGTGAACGTTTGTCCCTACTGATGTATTTCAAGATATTTTATTAATTTCTGGGGAAATTAAACGCTTAAATATCCCTTCTTCCTGAAATTTTCCTTCATCGAATTTAAACTGAAAATGTGAACTCCCCCTAGAGCACTATGGGGTCTCTGATGAATTTCGTTTAAGCCAGTTAGGGGTTATGGTTAATTTTCATGGAGTTTTTTATCACTATAATTCCTCGCTTAGGGAAGCGTTGTATGAATTTGACAAATGGATTGAAACTGAAAGTTATTTGCCTTTGTTGATTGGAGATCAAGTTTTTTTCACGTGTTATCGGAAACTTTTGCGTACATCTCGCCGTAGGTATATTGCCTCTCACACTACTTGCGTATATCAATGTCCGACTTTAAAAGTTCAATTGAAACCAAAAGGCGAGTTCAGATAAGCAAAAGAACAAAAATAGATTTGACCACTGAACCAAACATTCAATTCGGCTGATGTCTCTTCGAGGATTCCGAACTTATGGCTTGGTCAAAAAATCATTTCGGTATCTACAATCTTCGGTCACCAATTCAGACAACACAGCCAGTTCTTCAAACGAAGAATTGAAAAAAATTAAAACATTAAGATTCCTGCCAAATCATCAAAGCTTAACTTCTGCTCTCACGTCCAAATAGGCCTATATTTCTGAAGATCTGGCATTCGGACACGCTCAAGTTTTCTAAAACTCGAGGTTTTCTCCTTAAAAGTCATTTCGACTGTCATAGTCCAAAAATATCCATCATATGTTCCACAGAAGGGTGGTGCAGGGACGATGACTTGTGCGCAAATTACTTTCTAGTGAAAGTAGACTTGCACGGAATCTACCGCACTCTCCCTTCCATCACCCGCCTGTGCTCAGTGTCAAGACACAGCCAAGAAGACCGGAGGCGAGGTCGGGTGCAGACGAAGCATCTACCACGGAGTAAAAGAGTGCGGTGCAGCATGAGCCTGCATCTATGCGTGCCCATGTTGGGCACGAGAACCCCAGGTTTAGCATTTGTTATGGGATCAAATCCCATAATAATAACGCCTGCCACATCTTCATTGGTCCCCGTGTTGATTCAGTGCATTTGCCACGCAGCCCATTTATGGGGCACACACGTGAGTTCGACCGTCGAAGTCCGTCGATGTACACTGTATACTCTACATAATGATGCTGAAAGGACGGTGACATGCTCGTGAATTAGCTTTACCTGATAGTAGACTAGCACAGCATCTACCGCACTCTCTCTTCGCTTACCCACATGTGCCCAGTGTCAAGAAATCTTCAGGAAGACAGGAGGCGGGAAGGGTTGCAGGTGAACCATATCCCAACATATGCATAAATGGCAACAGTAGGTGGTGCGACATAAGCCTGCACCTACGCGTGCCGACTTTGGGCAGGCGTACCCTTTTCAATTTCGTCGACATAGTCTGCGAACGATCAGATGAAATCTTGATGTGATCACCGAATTCTGAAGTCAAAACGGAGATGTAGTTGAAGCGGTCTTGTAACGCCATAGACTGCAATTGTGGCCTTGATATACTGTAAATAATCATTTCTTCACCGAAAACAATCATCTGTTGTCACTTACAGAGCGATTCAAGCATGTTTTTGCACATAATTGGCGGTTTCAGGGTAAGAAAACTTACACATGGCTTTCTTCGATGTCCCGCCTGTCACAATAATTGCGCTGGACTAAAAATTAAATTGTTCAGGAATGCGAAAAATAGAACGCAATAATCGGGCTTCAACAGCAACCGCTTAAACCGTTCTATTGGCGCACTGTGATGTATTGCAGTTAAGCAGAAGACTTGCTGAATTGCAGCAATATTAAAAGATGATTAGGTTTAATGACCACCGGTGAAACTTCGTAAACCGATTCAGTCAAAGACGAGACATGACATCAATCAGCATCGATTTCCAAATTTTCTAAACGTTTCCGTATGCTAGGAATACCTTAAAGTACCATGGACGCTTTTTACGACAATTTCACTTGAAACTGTACAGTGACAAGTGGCAGTCATCAGGAGTCATAAAATCAGACCGATCGTCTCTCTGCCATGATAAGAAAGTTTTGTAGTCACCTGCTGGACGACGTGCAGATCTGGATAAAACAAATACCTTATAAGAACAAGAAGGTTATTCTTGATTTGGATGGCAAAACACACATCGAAAACGAGGACGCAGAACACTAACTCTCGGGTGCAGTTTGCAAAGCGTAACCCACCAATACTTTCCAGTTCGGAGAGACCTAAAGTATTGCGTGAAGTGGCAACCGTGTCGGTGGCCGACCCACAGTCCATCAACGAGCCCAATGACCCACCCACAGCCTATTCAGTGATCAAACGTTAACTGGATAGAGAATTTAATTAACGCTGCGGTGTGAAGGGTAACATTACTGTAGACAGAACTGGTGCATCAAATAGGGGGTAATTATCACAAACAATTGTGATAAGTAGCAAAGCAAATGAAAGCAATGCAACAAATACGACCATGTGCAATGACTGCAAAAGCTGATAATTTTATTGACCATGTTGTTGCGTAGCAACTGTGTTGGTTAAAAATGGAATCTATGTGCAGCTTCTACATGTACCCTTTGCTATCAAGACGATGGGCTCTTGAGTGAACCATAATTGGCAAGAAAATAAAATTCTTGTTCCAGTAAACACGTTTCGAATTTTCCCTCTTGTCATGCGCTAGCCTTCCGCACGTGCTCTCGTTGACAAGCTTCACGTAGTGAAAATGCCCTGTTTAGACTTTTTGGATGCCTTTGTTTTTACTCGAGAAAAAGGGATCTGCTCATACACACATCGAGGAGAATATAAACCTCATCTTTCCTACCAAAGACTGAGGCTGCTTTGTAGCCAGATAATACTATAGATGTGGACGAAATTCACGCAACGAGAACTCGTGCTTTACTGGACTTGAACTATAACAGAATACAACCAATTCCGAGATACAAAATACCAAATCGTTGAGTTTCACTGAGTTATGTCGGAATTTATGCACATTATTTGAAGTTCAAGATAAAATAATGAATAAGTCGGCTATTTAAAGCGGTAAAATACACCTATAGGTGGTCGGCTACTAACGGTTTTGATTTTGAACGTAGTAACTTGCAGGATATTTCCAAGCTAGCCATGTAAATTAATTCATGGTTAATGGAAATTCAATGTAAAATAGCAACTTCAGGAAAGTATTATCATTCGATTTTCAAAAGGCAACCTCACAATATATACTCAATGAATATATTTTGCTCCTTTGGCTCAGTAGGCACCACTTCGTTTGTTCAAAAACGTTTTCTTTCGCGAGTTCATAAATCACGTCGAAAAAGTTGCATGCAATCGTGCTTAGATTTGTAGAAAAAGTAAGCTCTCGATTTGGAGATTGCAAACAAGCAATTAACTAAAGGGGAATGTTCTAGAGCAATGCGCTTGAATCAGAAGTCTGAAGGTGGCAGCAAGCCGTCTGAAGTCTTCAGCGGTTTCCGATATTCTATTGCTTACATGTGTAGTTAAACTTTTGCTTTAGCTCAAAGGGTCCCTTGGAGGCTAAGTGAAAAAAACAGGTGACACTATACCAACGTTCAATGACGAACTTAAATAAATAAAACACTGTGATTTAGGCACGGTAACGTCAATGAATTTTGAGTTATTTTCGAGTAGGAGAATTGTAGATGGGATCACTGTGACAAAGACCTTATTCATCTGACGTTTCAGATTTCAGCTCGAACCCAGCTCAGGAGATAGCATCAAATAGAGTAATTCGTACACGGGGTGTAGCAAAATTTATAGGATGCACTCGCTATGCTACTGCCTACCTAGAACAATAAACGGTTCCCCCTTCATCGAGGATGATGACCTTCTGATGTGCTAATTGCTTGATGGCTGGTATGCCGATCGTTATCCGCGGAAATTTCATCACCTACGTGGGAGGTTGGCGTGAATATGGCTAGGCCACCTGGCTCACCGGCATTGGCGTTTGAAAATGTGCTCGTCTGCGTGCTCCCCGATTGGCTGATTGCTTTAGCCGACCTGAGTCTCGACACCGAATATGGATTGGGGAGGTAATTGCACTTGTTAGTAGATTGGGGGCCTGTAAACCGTAATTCATGATTACTTCTATCTCCCAGGATCTGGTAGTCGAGACCATTCAATTACTCCTACTAAGCAAAAACGATGAAGCGGAGAACCGCCTAGGACAAGCTCAAGTCCTTAGGCAACCGATGTTCTGTCTCAGGATGTACTCCACGTTTGACGGAAAAATCTACGAGCAGGTGAATGGAATGCCAATGGGTTCACTGATCCCGGGAATCATAGCCCAGGTGGCCCTACGATGGCTACCACACACCGAAATTTGTAGTTCGGCATGTGGATGATACCTTCAACGTCACCGAACGGGATCAGGTGCTCATGTCCAAAGAACGTCTCAACAACGTCTTCCTGTGCATACAATGTACGATGGAAGAGGACGTAAATAACCAACTGGCCTTCCTCGATGTCCTCGTCTGCTGCGAAGATTTTGGTTGCCTAAAAACCAAAGTGTTCGGAAAAACGAAACATATGATACAAATACTGAACTTAAACAGCAACCACCCAATCAGCCACAAACGCAGTTGCATAAGGACGCTATATTGGCGTGTTGAGACGCACTGCAGTGAACTGGAAAAAAAAACGGTTACCGAATTGCAATATCTGCAACGGGTGTTCAGAGAAAATGTCTCCTCGTGCAACTTCGTCAACTGGTGCATGCGCAGACGAAATGAGCGACAAATTCACACCGACCCAATATTTGGCAAGCGATTCCATACATCAAAACGTTTCGGGGGCCGTTACCACCTTCTCGCACTACATGGAGTTAGATTCGCAAATAAACCGAAGAAAAACATTAGACGTCAAGTAATGAGACCAAAGGACCCTCTGCCACGCCAAGAAACATCAGGGGTCGTTTATTGGATCTGGTGCCGTTGCGGGCAAAGCAACTACGTGGGAGAAACTGGGTGACTGCTTCGGACGCGAATTGCCAAAAATGCGATAGCAGTGTGGAGAAATGACGCTTATTCTCATGTCGTGGCTAATTTGGTGAGACCAGGCCACAAACTCAAGGTCCATGAGGATTAAATTCTCGTGAGAGATAACAATTGCGTGAGCCATGATTTGGTTCAATCATGGTTTACAGGTCCCAATCTATCAACAAGTGCAATTACCTCCCAAATCCACATTTGGTGTCAAAAATCAGGTCTGCTAAAGCAATCAGCGAATCGGGGAGCGTGCAGATGAACATTTTTCCAAACGCCAATGCCGGTGAGCTGGGTGGCCGAGCCATATTCACGCCAACCTCCCACGTAGGTGATGAAATTTCCAGGGATAACGACTTGCATGTCGTCCATCAAGCAATTAGCGCAGCACAGGGTAACCATCCTTGACGAAGGGGGAGCCGTTAATTGTACTAGGTATGCAGTAGCATAGCGAGTGCATACTATAAATACTGCTACACCCTGCGTACGAATTACCCTGCTCGATGCCGTCTCTAAAGATGAGTACGAATTGGAATCCGAAACGTCAGGCGAATCAGGTTCTTGTCCCAGCGATCGCATCTACTTCTTTTCAATTACTTCCTGGGACTCGCATTTCACTCGTATCGGCATTTGTTGAGTATGCTTAAAAAAGGAGATACATGAAGTAAGAACATTTTGATTTCAGAATTGACCATTTTACACTGGCGTGTTGGAAAACATCATGCTCACTTTATAATGAGTGATTCAATTCGAAGTTTAATTATAGTTACAAGCAATGCAATGGCAACGCCACCGTCCCCCTCTCGATAGGTATATGTACTAAAGGTTGCTATCCGGTTCTTTTAGAAATGACGAGACAAAATATCAATAAGCATACAACAAGGTTTTATGAGTAAGCTCCGTTAACCATCATAACATGCACCTTCCTCGATATTTGCTTTTAAGTTCTATGGTACATTTCTACCTCTTTGGAAATTTTAACACTGTGTATTTAAAAGGATTAAGGGTGTCCTTCGAAGCGTCTACAGCGTTTTGACCTCCTTGACAAGGGGCAACGAATTGCCTTGAAAGACAATTTACATAAGACACTTATATACAAAACTTCAACCGTTGTTTACAGTGAGGTCTAACGTGTGTCCCAAACAAGGCAGCGTGGGGACGGCAAATTGCGTGTGAATTAGCTTAAAGTGAAAGTGAACTTACGTTGCATCTACCGTAGTATCTCACCCTCACCCACTGGGCCCGATGTCATGATCAGCTCAAAAAGACCGGATGCACTGTTAGACGCGGGTGGTTGACACGGCCAGAGCCACCCCTAGGTGTGGGGCCAAAACTGGCTCTGATCCCATAGGGTGGGTGTCATATAGTCCAAACTTAGAAGAGGCCATTGCAGCCTGACCCTCAGTCCGCCAGTCGACCACTCCACACAAGTGCACACTGGGCTGATTGCGTGGTTTGAATTTCCTCTCTAGGTGTCAACCTTCCAAGCCACAGCATTTAGTTCACCATGATAGCTTCAAGCACATCAGATGGTTTATAGTAAAGAAAATGCGCTGGTCATCGATCCCACTCTCTATTTCCATTCATGAGCCCCAGCAACTGTCCGAACCGGTCAGTCAACTGTGTGGGGACTAGACAATTAATCGAAAATGACGCATTCATTCATCTTTGACCAGATGGTGTATTCGCTGCTGAAATTTTGACACCTATTCTCACAGCCTACTTACACGGTTGTAACCAGGCCGCTCGAAATTACGTCAATGGGTTCATTCGCAAGAGGGAAGGCAGAAAGTCGCATGACTAGAGTAACTTTCAGTTAAGAAAAAGAAACAAATAAACAGGAAGCCGTTACGTTTGGTTTTCTCGTTAACGAAGGCGCATACAGTGTTTCCTCCGCAACAATATGCTCTAAAGTTCAAGTTCTACGAGCGAGGACTCTGTGATATAGGAATTACAGCAGGATTCGGGCCACAATGTGGCGGTCGCTTGGCATTCTTATGCGTTCTTCATTTTTCGGTGAACATGCGTCAGTCTTGGAGTATTTTCGGATGCAAACACTGGCTAAAAGCAGTGAAAATAGAGCTTAAAACAACTTAAATTCATTTACTGCTCGATTATTTTTAGATATGTCCACTAAGTGGACACTGGTGTCAGAGGACTTACCGAGGAATATACTCGAGGTAGATTTAAGCCTTATTTGTTGGAAGGGGCTAAAACACTTTAAACCTATTAGGCAGCATCAGCATCCAGCTGATCCAAAATATACTCTTTAAAAGAGAATGGCCAGAAAGGCCGCAAATCCTGGAGCAAGCAAGTCAAAACACAAGTTGAATGAACGTGTACTGGTCTCCTGGGCTACTCAATAACAGCAACAATACGAAAAGAATTACGCAAGGACTCGTGGAGCTTGGTTACCCGATAATGTCCTTTACGATAGACGAAGTTAATAAGAAGTCTTGGTGTCCATCTTGGCTTGCCATTATCAACCGTGTACCTATGGATACCATGTAATTATCTTTTCACTTAAAACAAATGCCTGTTTTTTCTCGTCTTCCATTATCAGTCACAGTATTTTACCTACTCAAAGACAGTTGGTAGCCGTATGCGAGTTGCTCTAAGTTAACGGAATCTGTGATTTAACCTTTCTTACAATTCGAATGCTCTTTAGAATATCATATCAGTCCAATGAGCACCAAAGCTAAGTATGAGCTTTTAACAACTACCTGTATAAAATGCATCGTCTGTCTATACCAAAACCTCGCATTCCTTTAGCTACCATTGATATCTGTGACTTAAACTACCGACTTTCAAATTTTTTAGACAATACAAATGCCCACATTCCCATTGGAAAAGGCTTTGGTGAAATGCTTGTGACAATAAATTCCTCGGAGCCGAAAATCCTAAATCCAGAAAAAAGATATGCTTAAAACGATAGAATTTGAGTCTTTTCTAACTTTTGCTTCCACAAAAAACATGTGCGTTCATAATATCAACACAGGACCGCATCTGTTTACGTTTTCATCACAATGGACACACAGTGCTATTTTAGTTGTACAAAACGAAGCTTATGGTTCTTTTGTTGGATCTGGTGATAGCTTGCATCCTTATCTTCACAGTAGGACGTTCAAAAAACAGCGGAAATGGAGAAAACAGTCAGAATACAAGCCTTCTTTATACTTCTTCCAGAGCCACTTGTCTAAAAAGCTTCTCGGTACGTCAGTTTCGTTTCAATCTCTATTGGATTAGGCTCTTGACAAGTAAGCATATTCTTTTGACGGACTAGGAAATAAGTTGAATGATGGCACCATAATCGCGATAGAAGAAGTGGGTGACATAACGAACTTGACCGTGTATCTCGGGGGAAAGACGGCTAATTCAAAATAATCTTCTTGGTTCTGTTCGTAAAACACCCATTTATAAGTGTATTATGAAGGATGATGGAGAACTGAGCACGAAACAGCCAACCCTCAGAATGAATATCTTTTTGCAATTTCAGTCCGTTCGCAAGGAGCTCTATCCTACTTTTACTTCCTCCATACATAGGAGGATTTGAATTAAACTTAATGGAGGCAGTTCAATTAGTCCTAATGCGTGTTTGGTTTATCAAGGCGACGGCCACCTATCACTCCACTCAGTCCTGCCACCGACGAGAACAGCTGCGACGACCCCCGGACCACCACCAAAACTAGCGATGTGGAATTCATCCCAGTCTGCTTCCACCGCCATCGCACATTCACCTTATGCATCGTTCAATTCGACCACCTGCTTATCCATCGCATGGAGCCTGGCGAACCAGTGCCTGGGGCTTCGATATACAGTCACGGCATTCGCCCATACTACGCTCATTTCCCTTTCGCATTCACTCACCGTGGAGGGCGATTGGGCTACATGCGCATCAACCCTTTCATCTCTATTCTTCCCAGTAACGCAACCATCTATAACAGGAGCACAATGCCCGCCGATTCAGCACCACCCAACATCTCCTGTTCTCACTTTCACCGTAGGTTCACTTCACGTATTGACCTAGTCTAGCACTTTCGACTCTATCACACGCACACTGGTGAACCAGTCCCTGGGGCCCCGACATACAAAAGCCGCGCCCACCTCCACTGTTCGTACTGCCCACCCACGTTCACTCACCGCACGTGCCTACTTGGCCACAGGCATCTCCACGATAAATCATCGCAGGCTTATCCACGTCACCCCACAGTCTTCTCACCGAACGAATACATGCAACTAGGACTAGTACCTCTCACGTAAGTGAGAAGCCTGTTCTTCGACACCTGTCCGAGTGGCTTTTCAGCTGCGTGTGAGATCTGTGACGCACCCATCATGCTATATGCAAATCCTGTCCAAGTTTGGATGACAGGGTGAAGGGGGACGCAGGTCCACACGGTGAGGGTTGGGATCTAGGTCACTGCCCGTTTTACTTGTGCAAAACCTTGGCCACATGCAGGCAGTGATCAGGAGGTGTAAGATAAGGTGTGGTGGCCTGCAGACTCAGGCTGTGTGACCTGGAACCCACGAAACTGCCTCTTTCCTATTTTATGGTAAAATCTTCATCAAGTGTTTGTTGTTGACCGGGGCGCGTGGTAGTACGCTTATGTGCAGATCTTGCAGTGCCAACCACGTGCGTCCTCGCTTACCTCCGGTTTTCTTAATTTTGTCATGACACCGGGCTCAGCTGCAAGAGGGGTACGGAAGGTGGTAGACGCAGCGTAAGTCCACTTTTATTATAATTTTATCCACGCACAAGTGACCACGTATGCTTCCAGCTTGCTGTGAAGCACGCGGTGGACCTTGTCGAACGGTCATATATTTACATCTAGGACAGAGCAATGCTTCTATATTTCCACAAGCTACTCACGTAGCACCTGCACTTCGTAGTTAAATTTTGAAAACCACCACTGACCGAGATGCTTGTAGTTAATCACATGTATATATATATATATATATATATATATATATATATATATATATATATATATATTCCGAATGTTCGAGAATATGCGAGGCCCAGGTAATTGTATTGAAGAAGACGGGAAGGCGTTCTCTGGGACCAAAATTTTATTCATCCGACGTTTCGAACTCTCACGCGAGCCCATCGTCAAGCACTGAGCTGTACAGTCTTTTATTCCTTGACGATGGGCTCGCGTGAGAGTTCGAAACGTCGGATGAATAAAATTCTGGTCCCAGAGAACGCCTTCCCGTTTTCTTCTATACAATTACCTGGGCCTCGCATATTCTCGAACATTCGGAATATATATATATAAATATGGTAGTGGGGCGCTCACCGGTCGGTTACAGGACTCACTCGTTCCGTTGTACCTTGGGGCTAACACTAAGCCCCGCCAGCAGCCTTAAGACAGCTTAGTATATAGGCAGAATAACATGACCGACAAAGACAAGGGAGAAAGGAATGGCCATTTCTGGCATATTAGCCGTCATCAGCTAGCCATACCCAACCCAAGGCATTGCGGTGCCCGAGCCTCGAACTCGCAATCTTGGTGGTCAGAAGTCCAGCGCTCTACTTACTGAGCCCCAAGCTCGTTGTCTTGCCGGTTTCGATCGGGAATATTAACAATGTTAGTGGGGCGCTCACCGATCGGTTACAGGACTCACTCGTCCCGTTGTGCCTTGGGGCTAACTCTCAAGCCCCGCCAGCAGCCGTAAGGCAGCTTAGTATAAAGGCAGAATAACATGACCGACAAAGACAAGGGAGACTTGAATGGCCATATATATATATATATATATATATATATATATATATATATATATATATATATATATATATGATAGTGTCGGGCTCACCGATCTGCTTAAGGAACATTTATGTTCCGTTGTGCCTTGGAACTCAGACTAGAGTACTCACAGGAAGTCGTATAGCAACGTGTAGCATATGTTGATAATGTGGAACCGACAAAGACAAGGGAGACCGGAATGGCCATTTCTGGCTTATTAGCCATCATCAGCCAGTCATACCCAATCCCAGGTGTGGAACACCTGGGATATAAACTAATCTCTACCTTGGTTTGTTTTAAATAAGAACCAGAAAAAACAACATAAAAAGACAATATTGAAGAGGGAAAGTGAGTTCAGCCGCAGGCGATGTCCGAATGAAACTGCTGAGTTTGTGATTCTGCGTAGGAAAATAATAGGTGAGTATTCGCACCCACAAAGAAAACCGATATTAGCTATTATGAAGTGCAATCTAAATAGTACTTTCAACAGCTTAAGCCCATCCATATCAGGGTTTGAATGACATGGAAACCACTTCATTGGTCAGGCAGTACTTGGTCCAGGCCGAATGCAAACGTTGCCGCCTTCTCACTGCTTATCAATACAAAAATGATCTGTTAGAGCGCTTCTACGCAACTACCATGTCCTTCTTTATTTAAGGACCTAGTAGACAAGGCATCTTACGGAAAGACTGGTTAGCGCCACTCACCAATGAATGGCTGTTTAAACAAGAGTGATAAGCTACATCGTTGGCCTCGCATACAATTTACGTTTCAGGGAAAGCAATGGCAACAACAACTGTAGTCCGGTGTTTTTTAATCGGTTTTGCCAAACTTGACTTTAGGAATTAAGTCCCATTGCAGAAAATACGGACCACAGTAAGTATGCTAAGTATGCAGATAGACCCTCTAAACAAATAGGAGTTACATTATAATAACATATGAAAGCCTAACCATCACGAACGGCAATGTGCACCGTGTGCTCTAGAGTGCGGTGGGCGAAGAAACAGGCAAAAAAATTCAAGTGATAGCAAGACTGTGGGGCAACTGTCGCACTCTCGGCTACCTAAACTACCCGAGTCCACAATAAAGAGCGAGTTGAGAAAGCCGGAGAATAGATAGAACGCAGTTGCTAAAAAGTCGAAAGTACCCTCTGCGCGTACCACACATGTCTAATCTCCACTCAATATAGTTCACAAGTGCCTTGCGTTATATATAAGGAAGAATATGTGTCAAGTGCTGAAATAAGGGAACAGGCAAGTTCTAGGAATCAGTTAAGAAGACGAAGAAAATGCGATCGCTAGAATATTGCGTTTACTGGCCTGACGTTTTGGATTGTCTCTCAAACTCCTCATCAGATATATATGCAGAAAAAGACAATAGGGAGCACACGGTTCGCAGTATTTAGAGGGCGCAGTTGCCGGGCCACCATATGCCTACTTTATTCGTCAGTTCTCTTGTTCATCGCAAGGTTCGTAGTTGACGCTATGATTTCGTTCCGGTCTGTACCCGAGTACTTAATGGCCGTGATTGTAATACCATGGTTTGGTCTTGGCAAGTACTGGGTTTTTTGGCTAGCTGTCACCGGACCTGGTGGTCATACGCATCCTCCGTGCGTGGCTAGTAAGTTTGCCCAGGCAAAATTGTGGCACAGAATATGAATGCGCTATGGCATCGCGTTTGTTAAATAAATGTGAGCCGGAAAATCATGATTCAAGCAGCTCATGTCTTAGGACGCCTGCGAGAATTTCGGCCGTCAAATAGACTGCGATCTCTTATTTAGCGTCATTCCTCCTGCACAATGCTTGGCCATTCGCTTTCGTAGTCTCCCAGTTTCCCCGAAGAAGTTTTATTGTCCAGGTCCGGTATAACACTTTAGAAGTTTCTTGTCGTGCTAGTGGGTCTTTTGGCCTCATGACCTTACGCCTGATGGTTGCTTCTCTTTGGTATGCAATTCCAACTCCAAGTATTGGGAAAAAGTGGCTGAATACTTCCGTGTTGCGATACACTACAGCAAACAAAAATACTGAGTTGCCGAATTTCAATACGTTCAATGGGTGTAACCAAAGCGATAGAGCGAATCACACCAGTCCCACATTTTGGTGAGCACTGCCGTAATGAAGAACGTTTCGGAAGCAGGTAGCCGCTATCTCACGCCACTCGGATTTGGACTTACACGCCGAACAGAAGCAATTATCTGACACCACGTAATGAAGCAAACAGACACGGTGCGACAACAGGAAACGTCTGGAGTCGTTTACCGAATCTGGCGCAGTTGCGGACAAAGCAACTACGTAGGAGAGACTAGGAGAGTACTACGCACGCGAATGGCCGAGCATGAGGTAGCAGTGGGGAGGAAGGACGCTAGCTCGCAGGCGATGGCTCATGCGATGGGGCTCGACCGCACCTTCAAGTTGAAGGAGGCTGGAGTTCTCACAGGGGTTGACAACCGTGTGAGCCAGGGAACCAATTAGGTCATGGTCCTCTGGTCCACATTCAATTAACAAGCACGATGCCATCGCATCTCCATATTTTGTGCTGCAAATTTGTCTGGCCACACGGGGAGGATGCGGATGACCAGCAGTTCCGGTGACAAACTACCCAGTAATCATCATGCCAAAAATCACCCAAGGTTGTGAAATTGCGGCCATTAAGTACTCGGAGACGGTCGGGAAAGTGATGAAAACGAAGACTTAAAAATGTAGATGGTATGTGGCGGCCTGGCAACCGCGCCCTACAAAAACTGCGCATATTTTAACCCTTATTGCTCTTTTCTGCAACTATATGTGACGCTGAGTTTGAGAGAGAATCCGAAACGTTCTGCCAATAAATGCCATGTTTCAACGATTGTGCCTTCTTCTATGTGTCAATTGCTGTGAGCATGCCATTCCCGAAGTCGAGCTCACCCCTTTTCCTCTCTCATGCAGCGGTCTGAGCTAAAAGAAATTGCCAATGCGTACCATACACAACCTGGTCCTGTAAAAAAACATGAAGGTTTCCTAAAAATCAAGTCGGAGGGTCATTTTGCAGATTCTTGGGAGTTACATATAGTCCAGGGAGCCGAAAAACACCTTCCCAAATTACATGAAAATCAATCAGTCTGAGTCTGTGATGAACGATGTTGGAAGGGCTCGCGTGTGGTGCAGGAGCTTCCGGAAAATGACTGTTGATATGATTGGGCCTACAGTGGTTCAGCACAGACTAGACTGGAGGCGAATGTGTCCAGTAGGCACATGTGGTAACTGAATATGCGTAAGCATTCCGGGCAGTTGAAGCGCGGGCCTAGGGTGCTCCTGGCACTGGTGGTCATCGTCACAGTTTTCGTGGGGGTCGCGGCGGGGGTGACGATAGAGTCGTTTGCTGAGGTAGTAAGTAGATTCTTCGTGTTAGTAAAGCTATCTGAAGTGTTCCTTTGACCCACTTGTGAAAAACTCGGTGGCTTCGGTGGGATTCGAACCCAAGCCAGGAAGAGGAAGGCTTTAGTACAGCCAGCGCTCTAGTTAACTGAGCAACGAGGCCCACCGGGAGCCGCGAGTTTAATCACACTTGGGTCAAGTTACCCGCCCAGCCTACTGCAACGTATGGAATTCACCAATTCTGAGACAGTAAGCTGACTGCCCAAGCAGGATTTCCTAAGCAATCGATCCGGAAGCCACCAGACGACTACTAGGTGAAAGTACTTAATTAATAGAGGATACTAGCAGATTTTGATAATTTGTTTGACCCACTTGTGAAAAACACGGCGGCCACTTATGACAAATGTGTTAAAGGAATTATTCAAATATACCAAAATCCTCTGATAATTAATTGTGCCTGGTAGTCATCTGGTGGATTCTAGATTGATTGCTTAGGAAATCCTGCTTGGGCAGTCAGCCTACTCCATCAGAATTGGTGGATTCCATACGTTGCAGTAGGCTGAGTGGATAACTTGACCCAAGTGTGATTAAACTAACGGCTCCCGGTGGGGCCTCGTAGCTCAGTTGGATAGAGCGTTGGCTGTACTAAAGCCTTCCCCCTTGATGGCATGGGTTTGAATCCCACTGAGGCCGCCGAGTTTTTCACAAGTGGGTCAAAGGAATTATTCAAATCTGTCATAACTCTCTACTGATATCTGAAGTAGCCGATCCGTGAACGGAATGTCCACCAACAGCGACGACACGATGGGAGAGTTGTGTGCTGAAGTGGTAGGATTCATAGTTCATGATTATGAGCCTCTCAAGGGAAGTCCTTAGGTCTATTTCCTTCGCTTTCTATCAAGTGTAGTGGTCATATCGCCAAATCGGACTCTTCAAGTAATTGCGGCGCATTTTTCTTTGGTCTGTTGGTTTAGATCCATTCTGCCAAGTTATTTCAAAATTTTAAACTCTTTTCTTCTACTTTACAAACCGAATGTCTGACATTTCTTACTGGCACTAAAACGTTTAAGAGGATGGGTAAGTGTTGGGGCTATCAAACTTGATGAAATTCATTGGCATTTCAACATTTATGGCACTTTCCTTAAAAAATATCCTGGATATTTTTTTCAAGGGACAGAAGAACTACCATGTCGTGGTTTTAGTTATTACCAGTGAGATAAGGAACGAAATATGGCAACATAGTTGAGGGTATATGTTGCAAAGGAAATATGATGAATGTAAATTTTCGGATATCCTAGTTTTGCATCAAAATAAAGTGCGCGAAAGTATTACTAATCAATTACCTTTGAAATTAACGCCAATGATCTGAGCTAGTTCTGGCAGCACGGTTTTTCTAATACAGTCGCGCAAAGTGCTGATGACTGCTTGCAATCTTTAGCACGTTTTTTTAGTTTTTTTCGCTCATTTAACAAGCTTTTCACAATCTTCATACACTTTTAACATCGGAGAAATGACAACATTATTATTGGCTATTGCCACCGAACAATTACTGTTATCTCGTTGATAGGAAATAAAAATACAACCACTAACATTCGTGAGACATGTTTAGATTTGGCGATCAGCTAATTCAGAAGGCTAGTTGGCGAGCATACGTTAGCTTTCGTAAATTTTCCCAAAGCCAGCATATTGCTATTGAAAGGGGGTCTAATAAAACATGTCAGTGATTCGAAATATGGATTCTATTTCGTCAACGCATAAGCGGGTTATGGGAACAGAGAGAGGGGATTATATAGGATAGTGACTGTAGGAGAATATACGATCGTCAGAAGAAGAAATTTACAGGCCTGATGTTTTGGTTTCTCATTAAAAACCATCCTCAGAGAAAGTGACAGCGAAGAGATAGTGAGTTCGCAAGCAGTGAGGGTTATAAAGAGGAATGACAGTGGGTAGAGGGGTGTGACGTGGAAAAGTGCATGCAGTTAATCGAATCTTGACCATGGTAAAGGCGGTGCTTGTACGAGGTTTATCAATGCGCACAAGATCGGGATTTGCAACCGGATGACCGTTCCTGTTATTGTTAGCGGACGCTGACCCAATCAATTACAAGATATCGGTAGGATCCACCCGATGCCCGGAGTTGACACGTGTGGGGAAGCCGTTTATGCACTTTTTTCCAGCTGTCCCACGCGGTTATCCCGCATTCCGTCTGAGATGCTCCGGCTCTCATGATCAATAAAACCGACTTCCCAAGAACACGTGAAGGCGTAACTGCGGATTGAGGTGGTTTGAGATGGGAACTAATCGTTACCTTCGCCATCGAGCGTAATTCCCTAACACTTGCCAGTGAGAAAGTTCCTGAGACAACATATTCAAGGCGTCTACTTAGGAGTTTGTATCTCTGCGTCCTCTTGAACGGAGATTTTAAGGAAGAGAATTTTCTTTTTGCAGTCAGCGTGGTGCGTTGTTTTGATCTCTTTACAATTTTTTTTGCAAATAAACCGATACTCACCAAATAGTCTTGAATCTTTCCATGAGAATTTTTGCAATTCAAAACAAATCAGCTTACTCTTAACTACGTCCAATCCGTTTGGATGTTTCGTTAGTTTGCAAGAAGAATTTACCACCTTTACCGCGTGTCTGCATTCCTTGTAGTTTGCTATTGATGAGCTCTAAAACAAAACGACTAAAAAACGCAAACATTTGTCTCAGTGAGCTCTTCTTTCTAGAGCTCCTGCCTTCATTTATCTAAAAATAACTATTCATAATAGTCGTAGAAAAAATGGCACATCCACCAAGATTGCAAAAGCTAGGTAAGTGCCTTGACCGAGGTTCGGGAAAACTCCGGATGAGAGTTGGTTGATATCAAATGAAAAGAGGACTTCTGGTTGGCATGCCAACATAAAAGATTGGTTTGCGCAAGGCTTAGATAAAAATGAACGCGGTAACACGAGGAGGCTGATCGCATGCCAAGAGTGCATCTGTGTTTCTGACTGAAACTGAGAAAGAATTGTAGATATATGCGAACTCACAGCAAGCATCTCTCGGTTTACAAAATGATTGTACATACCCTGCTACTGCTGATGGTCAAGCCAGGAACTAAAACTCAACAACGATTGTGCGCTTGAAAAACTTTTTGTCGTATCTTTTCACTTCAGAGACCAAATTTTTATGCTTTATATACGTTAGTCATACAGAAAATGCCTTATTTACCAAATGAATTCTGCAACATAAACGACGTAAAAAATCTACTTCTTCCAGAGATTTTAAAATACGAATCGAAAGATCCCATCTCATTTTTTCCTTTTGAACTGGCATTATACAGCGACTCTACCCACAAATGCATAGTTGTGAGGGAAGACAGGACTACGCACTTATGTGTCCTGTTTGTGACATAGTTTTATCAGATTGGACATGCGTTTCATCTTTTGTTAAAGGAATTATAGCGGAAACTTTAGAGCTCAGGCAATATGCATATACATATCCAACTCTTGAAGCTAAGATAGAAATTTCAACTACGACAGACGCCGACGAAAGAAAGCAAATTTACTTATTCTGATAAATTGTTCTTCAGCATCGTAGAGTTTAAACGCATGAAACAGCATCACAGAAGACTGAGGAACATAGTTACTTCAAAAATTCCTTTGAACGGACACATTGTAATTGCTGAATAGGTTTCCTCATGAATTCCTTTGTTAAGATTTCGAGGGTAGATAAAAGGTGCAAAATATGCTGTAAGGATAATCAAAAAACGGGTTCATATGAGGCGGTTTCATTTTCAGTGATGGTGTACGCTCACCTTTCCAAATGTCAGAGGGATGCCTCCTTCGGGATCTTGTTGTAACCATCCCGCACTTTTAGCTTTCACCAATACATAGGATCATATGATATCCGATACACCTAAAATAAATATAAATAAGATCGATCGAAAGAGCGTCCTCGCATCGTTACGCCTGAATGTTATGCAGATCGTGTACTTTTCTTCATTTTAATAACTTATACTTATGCACTCCACCTTCCTATTCCGGGTTTCGGATTTGTGCAGTCAGTGACGCAGGAACAATCTTGCCATCGCATTTCGTTGGTCCTGCCTTAATAAGGGCAATCTGACGTTCTCTTCCGAATAGTATATCATGCCTTTTTTAGCTAAATGTCAGTAGTTCGCGTTTAAATACGAGGAACACGAACAGTCTACGAATCGGGTATAAGTTCGTGTAAAGGTGCTTGATTTCGTATGGCTAGTTTTAAAAAACAGTCTAGTCTACTAAAATTTAACTCCCGTAATAATTTAGCGAATAAAACTATGCACTTATATCTTTTAACCGTATTATGTTTTCGAAACAAAATGTTGGTTAATGAAAGGTTCGTGACCTACATTACAAAAGGCTGACCTCCAAGGGTGCGAGCGCGAAATGAGAGGCAAATCGGTCAAATGAATGCTTGTACAACCCTCTCGTTTTGGCAGATATGCAGAAGAGGAAATTATACTCAGAAAAATGCTTGGACGAAAGCATACATGCTAGAGTGCAACAGAAACATCATGTGGCCTACCATGCTAACACATAATATTTGATATAACCGGATTTTCGAATATCGCTTCATTTTCTAGCCAGCCAATAAGATGTCACTTGCCAATCTATGCATCTCCGTACAAAAGACCGCCTCAAGTTGCAACTATTACTAATCGCACCATTAATAGCAGCTTGCCACAAATCACCATATATTCACATAAAATCTGCATGCCTCATGCACCAAGACTTACGTATACTGTATATAATCTCGCTATCTTCGCGGTGGAACCATTTTTAATTGATTTTTGAGGAAAACTACCTCCGACACGGTGTTTTAGATTATTCGCAACAACCCGAAAGCACGGAGCGCAGCCAAACTTGATCTAAACGGGCACGGTCAAATGAACTTGCATTTTTTGCGCAAATATAAAGTAGTGGACAGTGTTCCAACTACTTCATCCGCTTTCGTCAAAGTGAAATTTTATATGAACAAGTGGGCGCGGTTTTAACTAGTGGCCATAAAACACACAAAAGTAAAATCTAGGTAATTGTTAGATTTTTCCGCATTCTGAGAGTCCGTACTTAAATAATTGAAATTGAAGAGGATTCTACCTTCAATGACATGGGTTCTTGCAGCCAAAGGAGAGAACAGACCGAAGCCACAAGGCACAACTGATGGAGGAGATGGTAGGTAGAATGGAATCATGAACGGTTAAGTCACGTATTTAGAAAAGACACCGTAAAATACGGAAAGGTGGTTGATGCTGCAAACGACTACCAAAGTATTCAGCCTGCTAAATTGATTAATCAAAATTTTGTTATCTGAGCGACGGCTCCAGCCAAGCAAAATAATAGGCTTTCACATACCTTCGAAAAAATAACCCTATTGTTTCTTACGTAAGCTTTTGTGCCATAATTAGTGAAAATACATAGTTTGAAAGGGTTCAGCAGTAAACCTGGATCCCTCTTTACCGCGTAGGTTGGTATTGCGCTAAATTCCAGAGAGGTTATGGGTAGGTTGTGCGATTTAGGGTTGAAGTTAAATTTAGGACGCGAGTGTACGTAAAACGCAGCAATTTAGCACGAGATCACCTGAAGTAGGGGTCCATAGTACCGTGTTCAGCCTTTGAAAGTGAGCAGGAAGTCCAGTCAATCTGAAGAAGCGAATGGTGCAAGAAACAGCATTCACTTCTGCTCTTCTAAATTGGCTAGTATACTACGGCTAAGAAGTGGCTAGAATTGACATATCGTTTAACTTCATGGATGTTGTCGCATAGGAACTCCTCTAATGGCAGCATTATCAAGCTTCGCAATGACGGTCCCGTGTCAGCAAAGTAGAATATCCTTTATAAATGAAAATAGGAATGTTGAAGTAAATGACAGATATCGGAGAAAAAATAATTTTAAATATAGAGAGATCCATGTAAGCTAAAATATTTGCACTGCCCGAGGAAAAAACAAAATGGCCTAGTGTTTCTACCAGATTTCTGAGATGAATAGGCGCGTAAAGCTCAACAGTATCAGAACAGGCAGAGAGGCGAAGAACAGGAGAATAGGAACGATAGGTGCATGACTCATCTTGCTTTTCAGTGACATCTAGGGTACAACAAAATCCTCCCAATTTTACAACCAGTGTATCAGGTCGCAGATAAATCTTGTTATCGCACATCAGATAATGCTCCTCTATTCTTTGTTCTAAATACGAATCCCTCGTTTGAAATCTAGCCTGCTTTTTTCTAGGCGATTCACCGCTCCGCAGTAGTAAGTTGGAGAGATAAAAAGTACCTTCCATAGCAGAGTTTCATATATAGGATATGCTCATTGTTCACCTCCTAACTGAAGTTATAACAGGAAATTTTTTGTTAGGGGTAGCGAGCATAAATTACTGAGTCGATCCACTCATCATTATGCTTTAGTATTTCAAGGCACGTACCTCAGCTTTCAGTCAGTTCAGGTGTTTGGGGTGCGAAGAAATTATCCTTGAATAAATAAAAATATTCGCATAAGATTTGGACTGGGCCGTTTTACTGTGAGCTTTTGTACATTTAGCCGAATAAGCCTAAGTGGTGGCTGAATATCCTTGGACAGTGCGCGGAAGTAAGGCATGCGTGACAAGTATATGACAGAAACCCATGCACTGGTTCTCCAGTTCCACTATTATGGATTCGCAGGGATGGGTGGGAACTGTGTCTGCATTGCTGGCGGGGATGGCGATGGGGAGGCCTATCCTCAGGGGTAGTGCTGGTGGTGATATTTCATGATGTGAGGGGAATTGGCCATGTTGATATTACACAGAATCCGACGATGTCTAAAGAGGACAACCAAAACATTGAACGCCTTTGGACAGTGTGAACACGATGGCAGGGGATGATCGGTCAGTGGAAAGTGAGTAATGAGCACCTTCCGCTTTAACAGCGGTTGTTCGATTGTCTTCAACGGAAGTTGCCCCATCGATAGCACGCCAGGCGTGTTAATCACGTGCAAGGTCCCTCCAAACCTCAGGATTGGTTTGCAGGCGCCTGAGAGCGGTCGTCAGTGTCTTTACATGGTCACTTTTCCACTTTGTATGCACTCACCCGAAGTTGTAAACCCACATAACAGTCCGTTGGAGGGCTGCTCGTAGATCATCTTCACGGAATGAGAACTCTACAAAGGCAGGTCGTTCGTCATGGCGTCGACAGTGAACAAACCAGCTCTCTCCACGTTTGTCATCGTTTCCTTCTACGTTGCATTCAGTATTCAGCGGAGGCAGTTGAGGTGAAATCGGATTAGCTTTCTTGCTTGGCTTTCATAAACCGTCTATTCTTGCGCCACCTGCAAGAACGTAGTCAGGACATCAGCCCTTTAAGTTATCCATTTTACGTGGAAGAGGATGCCACGGTCACTTCCGACTGCACGAAAAAGTCTTCTGGAAACCCGACTGGCTAAGATTTTTGAAATGGGATTCCTAAGGCATATTAATTTTTCCCAACGTGTGAGAAGTTACTCAGGCATAGTTTAGCTCCACTCATCAATTGAGACAGGTTGCTACAAGACCACTGGCTGCTCCGCGTTAATGTTCAATCTACACCTTAAAATCAGAGGCAAAGAGGTTCATGATCGGCTTTGCAATTCCACACGCGGTCATATGAGAGTAAGTGGCAGTGGACATTGGTCTTGGATACTTTTGCTTGCATCCATCGGATAGTGAGTAGCAGGCGATCGATTCGGCAGTTCATTATGCTTGTCGATCGCCCCCAGAAGAGGTATTCCTCAGCATGCCGAAGAGAATGATATTAAAGAGTTTAATCGCTAGACGTTTGAGAACGCCGTCCACCGTATGCCACACGGGGTGCGCGCAAGACGATGTCCTGTGCGCCAATTAGCTCATAGAGAGGAAGACTTGCGCAGAATATACCACTCTCTCTCTCCTCTCTTACCCAAATAACTCCAATTAGGAGAAAGTGCCAGGAAGATGGAAGAAAGTCTAGGGCAAAGTACCTTGAAAAGTCAAAACCATAACAACCAGCCCGGTCTACGATACACGTTTCAGGCGGATCTGACCTCACATTGGCGAGAAGGCCATAGAGACTACAGGAAGACACTGTGGTTAGAAGTCAGACTTCCACTTACTCCAAAATACTCCCATTAGGACCAAGTTATCCCGTCAGTTTGCAGACGTTCAGACTAGGACATTTAAGTCTTGATAGATTAAAGCACACCAGATTTATTACCGTGAGTCAAGAGCTTATTTGTCATGGGTTGCTCAGTGCCGGCCTCATTCGCCCTTCCCTCTCTCATGCACCAGCCATCATTCCGAGCCTATCGATCAGCTATTAACGGGATCGGGTGCGCTAGTAAGTTAAGACAAGGAGCTCGTTTGCATGTGTCTTACCGAACTTAGTTACCACTTTTTGTATCAAGATGCACAAATAACATATTTACCACATGGGCTCACTCCGTATGAATTATGATTGCGGAGATGAGGGTAGGACAGGTGAGCAGCCTATCACTTGTTAGGACACACACTATACATCCTTGTCTCCTTTTCCCGTACCTGCGGATGGCCCATGTACAGAGCATAGCTACGGTGAGCCACAAATAAGAGCTGGGTATCATTTAAGGATTGTGCAATCCAGCCTCATGGATAACCTGTCACTACTACACTGTGTATCTCCTCACTAGACTCCCCCTTTCCACACTAAGAATTTGGACGGCATCAATGAAAGATAGAAATGGTTCAAGGTAGCATTGCGTGATTTTGTAGCCTGTTTAACCACACTGCTAAATTTTGGACGGTAGAGGTGCTTTATACTTCGTCTACAAACACGCACATTCCCGATTGTTCAACTTTTTTCTCTATAGCAGCAGACCCATAGGCAATCGCAACCGTATGCCCCCGCTGACCCAATCAGGTAGGACTGGTTCGGGTGGGTTGGAAACAGAAGGCTGGATCAATTGTCAATAGGAACCGCAGTAGGACACAGATGCATCGATATATCCATAGCGAAAAAGATAAGGGTGGCTGGAATTGCTATTTCTGACTCATAAGTTGTAATAAATCGGCAAGGTCCCAATCCCTAGTCTAAATTCCGGTTCACAATGTCGTAGTGTGTTTACTTTTAACACGTTCACAAATCACGCATTTTATTTTAGCCAATGCAGCCAGCTGATACCTTTCCACTGTTTTGTTTGAACTGTGTGCAAAACTGATGCTTTAAAGATCTCTTTTACAGCAAAAGGAGCCATTCACAACACAGTTTTGTCCCCTCGTATCTGGAGTAAAGGCTACACTGGAATCAAACATAACGAGAGTTGTATAATATAATGATTCTTGCGGAGAATGATCCTATAGGGATATTGGGAGCAATGATATCCCAGTAAAATAATTACTTCTTGGGATTTACTGATACCAAGAAAAATGCAAGAGACTGGCACGATAATAGAGCATGTTTTACTCTACTGGGCAGGAAGAAAGGTAGTTCTTCCGGTAATTTTAGTATACTACTGCACAGGATTGTTTGTCTGCAGGGAGCGATTACCAATCCAATTTTTTTTCTCGAGTGGTTAAAGAGACAATAATGGAAACTCGGCAAGGGTGCAGAAATATTATTCATCAAATAAAGGGTCACAACGCTGACGTATGCCCAATTTTCGTTGACAATTGGACGACGAGAACGCGAAACAATACGGTAGGCATCGGTTAGAAGAGTTTGCTGGGAAGGTTTTCTGAGGAGCTCACACGGATCCGATAGCATGCATTCGTGCTTCACTATCGACAGTTCAACCATCAAATTCGACGATGTCCCACGTATGCTCCACAGCAGGGTGGTGCAGGGATGGTGACTGGCGCTGGATTATAATGATAGTATACTTGCATTGCACCTACCTCACTATGTGTTCCACTCCACCCGGTGTCACGACAGAGTCAAGACCGGAGATGAGAGAAGGCGCTTCACTAACAAGAAACGCGAGAAACAAGGTTCAAGTTTTCGAACGAAATATATTCCATGACAGGTAAAAAAACGCGCACACTATGCTCCATGAAGCGCCGGAATAAGATGCTTAGACTAACATGTGCATAGTCAGCTAGGTTACGAAAATGGGAACTTAGTTGACTGACGTCGAAAGCAAGCCTCTCCGTTCGATATGGCAGGAGTGGCAACTCCTTCCAAGGCGTAATCGAAGACTAACAAAGTTTAAAAATTGGCCGACAGCATCTAATACTCCGCAAAAAAGATTATGATCAAGCATTGCCTGCGGGGCTTAGGTATAAGGTAGGGACTAAGTTCGGTTGGAATACGCCTACAGCGTCATAAGGTGCGCAGTCATAGACGGTCTGCAAACGCCCAAGAGATATTCGTCTAGAAACGCGACCAGCAAAAAGAAGCCGGTGACGCCAGCGTATGCAAAGCATCGAGTGTTTTGTCAGATCTGCAAGAGGAGAGAGAAAGAGCAGGTGCTATCGGACACCGACCTAGAAAAGGACGAGCATAGCAAACTAGCAAAGGTTTCCGTGACATTAAAATCATCAAATAAGGGACGAAACGTGAAACCCCAGTGATAAGTGAAGAAGAAGAAGAAGACATACATACAAAGTCATATTTTCTTGATCTTCCGATTAATGCAAGGTAACAGACAAAAAATATGACGAAAGAGGTTTTTCAACCACGCAAGCACGACGTTAAACAAAGGCGAAGGACGTTGCCGCAAGCAAGGGGGCGGCTAGGCCATGTCCTGCATCAAAAATGGCTGGTGAAACATTGACAAATCTAAATAACTACCAGAATATCTAAGTGAGGCAGATGGAATTCGCAGGAGGTCACGGCAGGAGCCGGTAGGCTGTTTATTTGCACGATCGCGTGGGTTGGCTTTAATGCGCTACCAGACTCGAGATGAATGTACGAATACGTATAATAAAAGCTAAAAAAGGTAAAAGAGGACCACTCGGGCGAGGAAAAGTATTAATCCTTGGATTGTGCATAGTTTAGGGCAGATTATCAGGGCTCAAGTATGCCAATGTTTACACAATTGGTCTTCTGTTAATGGAATGCACAAGAGGATTAGGGTGGCGTGTCTGCCTCTGTAGATAACTAGAATTATTGAGTGACTGCGTCGAGGGGATACCGGATAAGAGAATCACTGGCTCTGATGCAATGAGGGAACAGAAAATGCATATGCATGGACGATGTCGTAAAGAGGACTAGCTAGTGAGCTATTTCTCCGAGCGCATTGCTTGACCATGGTGATTTGGGTTCATCGCCAGAGTGGAGCAAGTCGGAGGAAGGATAACATCATCCGCGATGGCTGAAGAGAAACCGCCATTTAACATCATCACAGAGCGGGAGGGGTCACCAGAGGTCACACCGTTAAGAGACATAAAACGCTGGCCGGCGCAGTCATCCACACCGGCGGACAGATGTTGTTTTGGCGGCGGTG
Organism: Schistocephalus solidus; assembly: GCA_017591395.1. NCBI lineage: Eukaryota > Metazoa > Platyhelminthes > Cestoda > Diphyllobothriidea > Diphyllobothriidae > Schistocephalus > Schistocephalus solidus. Next base: position 35,785 of record WEDG01010497.1, on the reverse strand, counting down.
GCGGCGGCGGGGGCATGACCCGTAGGGTGGCGGTGGGTTGTGGCATAAAAAGCCGGCCGTTTTGTGAGAGCCCAGCTGCTGCGTGCAAAGGACCGCCGCTCGAGAGCACGTGCGGCATGTAGAAACCACCGCCTAAAGGAGAACAGACATAAACACTGGGGAGCTAAGGCGAACGAAAAGTAATGCCAAGTGAAGTGAGGACTCCACATAAACAGTGTCAGGCGAGCAGTGAGATCACTGCTTTCGTCTAGACGGTGCACACCCAGTCCGTTATGCCACGGAACTCGAAATACGTCCCTAGCTAGCGACAGGAGAGCAACCAGAAATCGATAGAAGGGGGGAATGTGATCGCTGAAACGAAAACTATGTGCCTGACTTATGAACCCACACTCACGCTCGTCAAAGGAGAAGAGCTTTTGTTACAGAGATCGATCGCTCCTAGTCAGTCATTGTCTACTCGCATGCGTCGAGTAAACCAATAATCTAACGAATTTGGCTAACGAGAATGAAATAGCTAGCAAACCAATAACTTCCCTAAGCAGCAGTTGACGGAGTGTTGAGGCGTCGTGGGAACTCAAGCTGGACTGTTACGTATCGGCATGGAAAAAATGCCAATAGGCTTCAACGCTTGGGGTTATTCTCAAAAACCACAACCAGCATGGAGACCCATTGCTACTGGCACTTCTAGATCAAAAAACAAGACACGGGGATAATTGCCGCCCCTCCCAAATCGAGAACCTTGCGCTAATTTTCAAGGAGATCAGTATTGGTGTAAAGTTCATGCGTGAGTTTGAGGTGCAGATTGGGGTTATTGTTGGGGATTGGACACAGGAATATTTCGCATGGCCACCTGTATCACGCGTGATTCATATTTCCATATCTTACAGGCAGATGACAAATAAGAAACATTAAACAGCGACTATGCATGGCAGAGAGCGCGTAGGGGTGGAGGGCGAAGTGGGTGTCAAGACAGCACATAAAAAATCAAGGTAACGACACAACCGACAAAAGCAAACTATAAAATTAGAACGGTTCCGATACGGTCAAAAAAGACTGATCGCAGCTATGCGTGCAGATTAAAATAGCATATATATGCCGTAGCTGTCCTAACTCGTGAAATCTTATGGAAATCAGCGAAATCAGCGCACGTTGCGTCCACCAAAGTTTTACATCAATAAAGAATCGATCGGTAGGAAAAATAAGGTTTATTGTGATTTAAAAATTAATATTATATTGCCTAGATATAATAATTAATTAAGAAAAGGTATGAATTAAGAAAATGTGAAAAATCGACCTAGTTGAGTAAACTGAAGTTTTAAAACAAGAGAATAAAGCAGAAAAGTACAATTACTTTTGAAAATAATCTTTTTCAGAGTTTTAAATTATATATTCCTCTAGGTTAACCGCAACGTAATGTATGGCCGTCATCAAGCAGCCTAACATGCGTGTATATTCCAACACCGATGAGTTTCAGATAGTCCTTGAAAATGGGGTGAATTCTTTACGATTTTCAGTGTCTTCATTCGACTGCCCATAAATGTACATTCCGTTCGATGTGTTGATTAAAACCTTCCAAATAAGATTTCTTTAAAGCATTTATCGAAGTGGTGACTTTTTTGAACATTCATATTTGTAGACTCGTTCAAACATAAACACTTGCTGCCGTGAAAAATGAACGTCCACAACAAAATCCGGTAAATATATGCCAATAATTAGTTAAAAACTTTCGATAATAAGAAACCTTTTTAAAAAACGCTCTAATTAGATGTTTCGCTGTCGAATGCCAGCGTACTTAACGTTTTTCCAAAGTGAATTCAAGGAAAAACTGGGAACGTTTGACCAAATTTTCGACTTGGCTGAAAAGTAGGGATAAAATTTCTGTTGAAAATTAAAGAACTCACTTATCTCTTTCAAGCATTAAAATAAATAAGAAGAGCTTACTACAACCGTCTTCATGAACGTAAAACTGGATCCTTCAAATCCCGTAAATCTAGTAAAAACCAGCTGCCTAGTTACTTAGTGGGATTTCATGCACAAAACAACACATTAAGAAATGCAAAAGGCATTGCTTTGTCGTGCCTGACATACATAGACAAATTTCAGAATTAAACGTGCCAAGTTTCACAACAAAATTGTCCCTTAGCCCTTTACGCACACTGCAAAGAGTTCTGTGCGTCTTTTTTTTAGTGTAGAAGCGTGATGGGCACCGCGCTAGGCCATGCAGCCACTGCAGCGTATTTGCATTTATGGACATTGGCCGAGGCTTCAAAAAGAGCAAAAAGACGAAAAGAAATTATTGGCCTCGCGGCAGAGGAAAGACTGGTATCTGTCCGATGAAGTGCAAAAAAGTGGCTGCTCGTGCTTTGCTGGCGACAACGGGCAAAATGATATGATTTTGTCTCTGAAAGTACTCCGGAAAAGGATGAAGGATTTGAGCATTCAATTGCAAAAGAGACTCGGCAGCCTTCACAGGCGGAGCTTACAAGAGAAGGAGTTTTGTTTACTTTCCTCAATGATCAGGTTTCAAGTTTAGTTCAACCGAATAGTATGACCAAAACCATTATTCATGGAAAAATAGACATGTGAGAACTGGATAGGTCGGTAAAGGTTCTTGAAGTTTTGATAAACAGACAGGTGAAAGAGGACATCAAAAATGATGCCCTGCGACGTAGCAATTCTTCGGAGGAAATATTTTTCTCAGGCAAAAATAATGGTGTGTCCTAGAATGGGTTTGTCGAGCATAGCGTAATTTCTTAGCTACTGGCCAGTTCCTAAGCATGCAATTGCACGCGACTTTAAACTGAAGAAGTCAGTGTAAATCATTTTTCTCCTAACAGAGTCGAAAAAGAAACGCGTTAATCTAACTAGACTTGAATCATTTGGAAAATGTTCGCTATAAATTAACCTGTTGATTGGCTGTCCATACACTAAGGCATTTAGTACAAGGAAGGTAGGAATCGATTGTATGGTTCCCCTCACAGCAAGACAGTGGAATAGAAACGCCTCTAAACGCTAAATTTCGTAGAGGGTACCTATAACCGTGTTCTAGCAGTAACTCAAAGCTGAACCGTAACCTGAAGCTCAATTTAGCCTTAACTATAGCCTTACCTTGCCCATACCCTAACCCAAATTCCTCTGGAATTTAGGACAAAGCCCCCTGGACAAAGCCACGGGGCGTTCACATTCGCCTGTCTTGCCGATGCATAGACGATCCCTTAACCGAGATATTCTCCAAAATGTTTTTAAAATGGGTTGCGGTGATACTGATTCGTTTGTCCAATTATGCATTACGAACCTCGACAAGATCCGGTTGATCATCAGGCAGGCATTTTCGCGGATACTGCATTTCAACTTTAATAGACGTTCTTCATTCCCGGAAAACGTAAACTTACCAATATATCTTCTTTAGGATGTGCGGTTGACCGACGGTTTTACTGTACTGGCACAGTTAATTCACTTGACTCATTTTTGAAAAACTCGGCAACCTCGCTGAGATTCTAACCCATGACAGCCAACGCTCTAGGCACTTGAGTTATGAGGCCCCACCGGGAGCCATGTGCTTAATCACATTTGGGTCCAATTACCCGCCAAGCCTACTGCAACATATGGAATCCATCAATTCTGATACAGTAAACTGACTGTCCAAGCAGGATTTCCTAAGCAATCGACCTAGAAACCGCCAGATGACTAACGAGGCCGTCTGTGATTTATAATGGACTGTTCATGAATTAACGCCTATTTCATGACATTTATTTGTTCAAGTGGGTAAATATTCGCATTCACTCTTAAGTACACGTCCCATGAGTATCTGCGACAACTTTGCCATGTGAGGTAACAGTCGGTATGGCAGGAGTCCGTAGTGTAATGGTCAGGGCGTTTCTCGATGATCAACCGACTCGACGCCTAATTTCGGGCACGTGTCCTGGTTTGGATGATCGTTGACGGGTTGTGAAGTATAACTCGATAGTAGCTATTTTTGTATCTCTGTAGGGTGAACTTCAGATCTTTTATTAAGTTGATGCACCTTCGTCGAAAACAAAAACTAGAAACTTCAAATTAGCAGACTGCATAAGGTCGAATGCAGGGAAATTCGTGCGGGTATCAATGCATGTATGAGGCATTACTTTAGAGGGAAAATAAATTACAAAAAATACAGATGCCCCTGACGACGATATTATTTTTTCCAAAACTTCATTCTGATCTGCTTTTAAGGTCCTTGAGGTCTTCCTTGTCCGCCTTTGTTTAATCAATTATCGTTTGTGTTATATTAGCATGACCGGACAACGAGCCCGTGGCTCAGTGGTTGAGCATCGGCCTTCTAACCAAAATAAGCAGGTTAGAGGCTCCGGGTTGCGAGACCTGGGTGCTGATTATGGTGAATAAACCGCAAATGGCCAGGCCAGTCTCCCTTATCCTCGTCTGTAATGCTATTATCCCAAAACTCGAAATGTTATATTGCGTGCTCCGCAAAATGACGTTGTATAATTAACCTAAATGACACCAGTCAGCGCTGATGCACGATCATCAAAGTATAATATAGTAATGGCAGAGGAAAAAAAACACCCTCAAAAGAGCGCGTTCGGCCACCATGCGGTTTTTAGTGATACAGGTTGTAGGAGACTATCACAGTTGCGCTGGTACACGAGGTATTCTGACTTCCCACAAACCTCCGCTCATCATCATCCCCAATCTACGAATACCATTCCCTTGCATCAGTCTCCGTCAAGGTTTTACTCAATCGGCCTGGGATTCGATAGCCAAAGTTGAAGATTAAAGATAGACGGTCACTACTAGGTTACATTGCAGCAAGTGGAATAATAGGATATTGCGTAAGCTGACTCAGATCCGGATTGCCAGGGTGGAGACAAATAGAGATTCTCACAACATAGCTAGGTCGAAACATCGAATGCCTCTCACCCGGAAACAAAGCCTAGTTTGCCGACGGCGCTGTAGAGAGTTAGGGTAAAACAGATTCCTGGACAATAATGCAAACAAAAACTTCTAAAATTTTAGCCAAGTCGGTAAATGGAATTAAATATATATTAATGCCCATGCGGGAGAGTCACTGACCCCTATGATCAGGTAACCGGCCAGCAGCAAACCTGTTTCACGGCACCTTACCATTAGCTTCACCAGAGCTTTATGTTGGTACGTCTTACAGCCGTCTTAACGATGGATCAAAACAGTGAGCGAAAGATTGAACCACGATGAACCTGCACCAGACTTACTGTTTAAACTTATGCGTGCTGCTGACAGTTACTGCGCCCGTTCTTTACCAGCCTGAAAAAAACAAAGCGAAATGAAATGCGAGCAGAGTTGCAGTGGCCGTCCATTTCTCACTGTCGGTTTCCTAGGATATGAAAGTGTAGATTATACGTTACATTCATGTGTGACAGAACCAAGAGCAATGTATCGGGTTCAAATGGTTGCGAAAAAGGGGTCTGCTGATAGTAATGCAAAGTATCCTAGTAATGACAACACATATAAGCCTCCTCTTTAAAAGTGGCACCTGAAAACAAATGAAATGCAGAAACGGAGAAAACTTACCGCGGTGGGGTAAGGTGGTTACATTCGGTAATACACAACTGTTTGCTGGGGCGGTCGTTCCACCAGGCCAGTACTCTTGTGTCGGATAGAGTGGGCCATTGCCAATAGGTAGATAGGTACCCTGAGGTCGTGCAGGCCCGCCAGAAATATTTAGGTCATCGTCCGGGCGCGAGGTTGCATAGGTTTGTGGAAGGTGCCGCAAACCAACAAAGTGTGGTTCCGGTTGTTGCATAATGTATTGTTGCTGCTGCTGAAAGTGACGCATGTGTGACTGCGGATCTTCGCTCCCGAACTTCTGAAGGTCACTCTGAGCATAGTGACATGCGTCACCCTGGTACAACGCCATGCCGAGACCTCCCGCTGTAGCCGGTGGTGGCGGTTTGTATGCCAGGGCAACGGAGTCTGAATTGATTGTGCTAGGTGGGGGCGATTCAGGTGCCGGGGGTGGCGGGTACTGGGGTGGTGGGGGAATGACTCCACCGAACGGTAGGAGGATTCCGCCAGGGCTGGCACCATCACCTCCAGGATTTTCCCGTCGACCCGGCCGACTACTGCGGCCTTGGCAGCGCAACTGCTCAATAAGAGAGGCGCTAGCATAGGGCGTGACAGCAGCGGTGTCATCCAGGGCAGTGGGGTCGTCAATACGTGCCTCACCAGCGCCTTTGTGTAGCGAACTGCCGTTGCTGCTGGAACTGGTTGATCGGCCTGTTGCCAGGAAGATACTGCCGGTGGAGGTGAACTTGGAGTTTTCTTGCAGTGGCGGACCTAGAGTGAAGGGAGAACAGAGGACGGTGCAATTCAAAATCGTCCTATTTAGATTCATTCGGTTTTGGTTAAAAGCCACTAGAAAGAAACCTAGTGTATCAGTCGGGAGTGCAGAAGTTCCAAATATGGGCAGAGACACCAGTGGCATACGCAACCTGCAAATACGCTCATTCAATGAAGGAGGAGGAGGCGTCGATGCCACTTTAAGAGCACGTAGGAACTACACTGCATAGAGTGGATCAGATGGCCACACATGTAGATATTCTGAAGGACTAGTGTTAATTTGGTGTCAATATGTGTTATTTTCAGGAAATAATTTCTTCCCAAGCGGACTTGCTGTTTCGCTTAGCCTATCGTATCACACATGCTGTGTCCCCTAAGTTCATAATCTAAATATCCGAGGAAATCGTTAAGTGCTCCTCCAGCCCCTCCGCTCTCCGACAGGACAGGGGAATAGGAACGTTCCTGCTCCCTAGAACAGATTCCATTGGGATGAATTTCAGAAAACGTTGGTGGATGGACTCTTACTGACCGATTGCGGGAATTACTCAGCCTTTTCTGTGTTGGAGCTCACGCTCGAGCCCCGCCAAAAGCGGCTAGTATTATAGACAGAAGAGCATTACTGACAAAGACAAGAGAGACCGGTATCCAGCCATAACTAAACCCAAGTGGTTCACCAACCGAAGTTCCAACCCGCGACCTGTTGATTAGAACTCAAGCGCTTTAAACCACAGCACCACCGGCTCGTTCTCTTACGAGTTTCGTACGGGGATACGAACATTAGAGGATGGACGTTCACCGATCGGTTACGGGACTCACTCATCCCGTTCTGCCTTGGCTCTCATTCTCGAGCCCCTCCAGCAGCTGCATAGCGACTAGTGTTATAGGCTGAAGAACATTAACGACAAAGACAAGTCTCCCATGTCCTTGTAATGTTCTTCTATTCAAGAAAAGTACCTATTCCCGTGTCTTAACCCTCACCATAACCTGAAACATAACCCTAATCTTAACCCTAAGCCTAGCCTTAACAGCAATCCTAGTCTTAGCGCAAAGCCACCTGTATTAGAGGCGTTCTTATTTCTATACTGACATGGAGGGGCACATAAACGATGCCTAGCAAAGTTGTTGTGAGCAAATAAAAGGCTTTTATCTGGCTCAATGTGAGTGCATTTTCAGCCGGAGGGATACTAGGTGAAAGTGGCGTACTGCAATTGCCGCCTAAAGAAACACAGACTGCTATTTACCGACAAAAAGGAATATTACCTCGTTCACTAAATCATGACTTGGAGAAATGTCACATACTGTCACAATTAAGCGGTCTACACGAATAAAAATAACAGCGTAGGTAAAGAAAGCTATTAGGAACTGCGCTATAGAATAGCTCACCATTACACAAAAATCCGTGAGCAGGAGGCTAATAAAAAGGTCACAAGAAGACAGATACCGCTATTTGGACATGGAATAAATTAGCTGGAAGAGTGTGCATAGTACCAACTGACAAATAAAGACGAAGATCGGGCCACGGCAGCTGCTGTTCCTAGTTCAGCTATGCCTCAATTTTCCCAATCACGACCCTGACCAAAAAAAAATAAGGGAAAAAAACAACATGCATACGAGCCCTGCGCAGACAGTCCACCCATGAGCCTTACCTGAGAGGTCAGCTAAACCATCAAACCGAAGAATATATGTATTCCGCAACCTGTCGCAGTCTTCTCACCGTTCCAAAACCTATCACGTTATAAAAGCAAAACAGCTGGAGGAGGAGACGGGGGTAGAAGCGAAATTGGTTTCAACAAAAGTTGCGCTTAACGCACGTACATTCCCCTCCCTAACTGTACATGAGTCTGTCTTCGGTAAAAGAGAGTGATCTGGGGTTTCTCATCTGAATAGTCTACCACAAAGGTGACATAGGAATGAGGGGCTGCAGGCTGGTTCTAAATCCTCAGCAGGACAAAGTTATCATACAACCTTTCAAAACACCACTTGAGGCGCGTCAAGGGAGATTTAGCTACTATTGGTTAAATAGATTTGAGGGTAACTGACAGGGCGACAGGCCCGTACCAAATGGTAGGCTGTCGAACTTGAAGCTCAATTAGCAAAGGTCAGATAGGGGTTTCAGTCCTCCCAGTCAAAAGTTGGAGTAGAAGTGACCAAATAGCGCAAATCAGTAACAAATAAGTAGCCTGGTCAACGTTGACAACTACAATTTCCTATCGCAAGTATTGGCTCATTGTTTGAAATCTGTTCTGCATGAATATCTTTTTGGTATAGCTTTTCGGTAAACGAAATGGTGACAAGCATGCGCGGTACACTTATTAATTATCAAATAAGAGTTGGGGAAACAATACAAAACGAAAACCGAGGTTTATAATTTAAGGGCAGGACTGGAGTTCTTTGAAGGACCACAGCCCGTTTAGTTATCCCCACGGTGAAAACACCATTATAAAACCAATTTAATGTCTCCAAACAGCTGAATGGTAAGCTACTGCAAGAACTCCAGTGCGATTGGATAAGGGATGTGGCCAGGGTTGTCAAACTTTTGGGTTCAAAAGGAATTCCGAACAACAAAATGCCGCATAGGTAACTCGGTTTGTACTTTAGGGGGTAGACAGCAGATGCGTGGACAGCAATATGGGATTACAGAAGAAAGAATGTACGCCATAAGGTAGAGCTCATGCAGCATCGACTGAAGTATATAAATAATCTCTCATTTAGGATATCCTAATGAAAAGATGTGCACATCTTTCTATTCCTTGCTGGCACACATAGCTTTGGTCATATTTCCGTATGCACTGGAGAAATACATTTTTTTAAAATTTAGTCATAAGGGAGCATTCCGTTACAAAATGTTAAATAATAGTCCTGTTTTCAAAAAAATCGGCGTTTTAAACTGCCCTTGAAGTCTCTAAACTAAATCTTATGACAATTCCCCGAGAATAGGCCTCCTGATACATATATGCATGAATCATGCGCTTTTCAGTGATCCCCCCTCGATCGCGTGGGTTGCGTCCCAGAACCCCCAGTAGAGATGAAAATAGACGAAAGTAAAAGCTGTATGTTTCTATACTTATTCTCATACAGTTTAAACCCTTAAAAACATTCCACATGCTACTAAACATTTCCCACACAGCTACACAGCATAAACCCTTTACATTCTCGTAGATTTTATGTAGGAGAGTTTAAAATTATGGGTGTAAACCCATTGATTATATACTAAGCACAAATATACGTATAGTATACCATTGAGGATGCAGCCATCCGCCAATAGCATCCCGTGCATTAAGTCAACTAGGCAAACCAACTGAGGAAGCACGAAAAAGAAGTAAAAAGGCCCAGTGTCCACAGAAATCCGCGAGCCAGCTAAAGATCAACGATAAATATTGGCATATGCTTGCATATGAAATACGCAAAAGAGTGAAACGGCGAAAGATAAAGCGTGATATAGAGGGATTACTATAGATTTGAAACCGAAAAAAATAAGCTTGCAAGTATACAGCAAAAATATTCGTGCAAGCCTGTGAAAGTGCTTGTGAAAGGGCTTCCAAATCCGTATAGACATTTCGTTCGGGTACAAGAGTTGAAGAACCACTTTCCTACAGAACATTATACAAAAGGAAGTTTGGAAACGCTCTTTTGAAAAGGTGATTGCATTTTCACAAACCGACTACAAACGTCTACTCCTTTCTAGATAGAATTTACACAATTAACTGGGAAGTAGTTCAATCAAAGGGCAGCATACCATCGCGTATTAATTACGTCACAAGAATGCCCTACATATGTGGTTTACACTCGGGATTGGGTATGACTGGCTGATGAAGGCTAATATGCCGAAAATGGCCATTCCAGCCTCCCTTGTCTTTGTCTTTGTGGCTAGGTACTTACATGGTTCAAACCAATTCAAGTATTCCCTATTAATCGAGTCCGAACGCGCGCGAGAGAGCGACTGTGCTTAAAGTTCGAGCGTGGCTAACCTTTTCCTTTCACGCCAAGTCCTTCTAAAAATATCCGAATTGTGTCCAAGCAATCACTAGAAAACTGGTTAAAAAAATTATTGGAGGCATCCTGAGGTAGTTTCCCATCATTAAAAAGAGCAAACGAAATTTTGTACCACTTATTAAGTAGATATAAAATTGCAAAACAAGAAATTGGGAAAGTTAACACTTATTACACGAGCTGCTACATACTAGGACGCTTCCAGAGGGTAAGTCTAACCAGTTCTCCAATGACATTTAGCAAGCGCAGATAGTTAAGGAATTTCAACTACAAATTCGCCAGTGCAGTTGTCACCTACGTTATGAAGCGTAAATTTACGATAAGGAGATAGAGAGAGAGAGAGAGTACCTTTGGCAAACATTCAAAAGGTTCATGAGGTGTGAGGGGTTTTGTCCCCGAATGCGTACAAGGGACTAGCCGCAGAGGCCAGTGGAGTTGCTTCCTACCCCATCGACCTATCCCTCCACATTGATGAGCCCTTCGGCGAGCAGCTGTCCGTACCACCCTGAAACATGCTACAAACGTGGTGAGTAGGTCTTCGTCTTTGCTGAGATGACTAAGCTGTAGAAACATAATAGTGTGGGGTGAGGATGCGCCGACAGCCGCAAACGCTTGATGGCACTCCTTTACAGAGCTCATTAGGATAAAAATCCTATCACAAATGGGCAGACGAGAAACTTGCTAAATGGTTTATAGCAGGAGGCGGTGGTAGGTTTCAGCCTGCAGGGGAAGAAATTCAGCCAGGCCTCAAGGCAACACACAAACATACAAATCGGGAGCGACGACGTGACAACGGCTTGAGGACCAAGGTAATCGGGGAGAGGGGGGGAGAGAAAGAAGGATTAACGGATAAGAGGGCGCCGCATGTTCAGTAGTGTATTCACTTACACGCGGGAGAGTAATTCTGTTGCATAATTCCCACTGCACCTTAAACGTACTGGGATAAACTAAACACGCAGCAGTGGGCCAAAGGTTACCATAGGAGTACTATTATCCCATGTGAGGTTGACTAATTTACTCTGGGTTGGTCCTGCTGAGCAATAGCATTATACACATGATTCAATAACACCAAGAGGCTAACAGTTTCAAGGAGATACGTGGTTAATGCATTGGACTTCTAACCAATATATCGGAAATTCCAGCCTCCGATGTTTTACCATCTGGGGCTGGGTATAGCTGGTTGATGACGGCTAATAAACCAGAAACAGTCATTCAGTCTCCCTTGTTGTTTTCAGTAATGGATTTCCGCCTATAATATTCTAGCCGCTGGGCGGCTGCTGTCCGGGCTCGAGTGAGCCCCAACGAACAAAGGGACCAGTGGGTCCGGTAACGCGATCGGTGAGCACGTTCGTACCACAGTTATGCATGTCACCATTATTCTCGCCCCAGCGAAATTGCTGTCAAGGATAAGCGTCATGGTTATAGTAGATAGAGGGACAACTAACTTGGTCCACCACAGGAAGTAAGGACTGCAAGAGTGAGGGACGTTTCCGTCTCGAGAGTTGCGAGTCTCCGTGAAAACTAGGAATAGACGGCAAAAATGCACTTCCGGCACATGGTTTGTAGAGAAAAAAGCAGGCTCATGAGCGTCTTCGATCAATCATAGTTAGGACATGGATAGGGGATCAAATTAAGAACGGCGTTCTTACCATTTCGGGATTATTATCTGTACACCAGGGACTTAACAAAATGGCCATAGGTGAAAGCAATTTCCTTTCTTCCGAGGTGTAAAAATAGGTTTCTGTGATTTTCTGAATCATCGTGCAAACAGGTGCAGGTACGGAGACGAAGGACGTGCGGTGTAAAATACCTTAGAAATCTTAGAATGATGTTGGGAACCGAAACAGCTCTAACAGCATAGGCGTGATTAAAACCGAAAATTTGCTGTTGAGCTCTACGGGGGGTTTAAACTAAAATGAGTGTCATTGGTGCAGAACATAGGAATGCGACTTTTGCAAAAAATGAAGAAGTTAAAGTGAACTGTATAGAAATGACGACATTGAACTCATTCATATTCCCTCAACATAGTTACATGTCCGCGATTGTCCTTCAGCTGGCTGGGGACACTAACAATACAGAGCCTGCCGATCAAAAAATTCGAAGATCGCGTCCAAGAAGGCCAGATCTTGTATGGTTTAACTACCGAGGAAATGAACGCGCGAAGTTGGAGTAAATCCTTCGGAACAGACCTTTTCAGGCTCGGCCTGAAAGTTGACATGAATAGTTCAGCTGAAATCTGTTGGCTGCAGCGGCATAACAGCGTAGTGTTCACAAACTGCCAACAGGCAGTCAGTAGTATACAACTAAGTAATTATTTACAGGGCAGGTAATCGCTAAAAGCTCAGATATGCGTGCTCTGTCGAGGGTTAAATCTGTTCGTAAAGCATCTGGCCTAGCGTTACGGTTGTCTAAGGCAGAAGCGCTCGGGTACATACCATGCAAGATGTGAACAAACATCCTAAGCAAAGTTTCTGACTAGTGTATGGCGCAGGCAATAAATAAAAAAAGAACCAGTACCAAGCATAAGGATAGAAAGCACTGCCAGTGACGACAGCAAACTGTCTTTCAAGTAGACCTGTGTACTACTTAGTCTGGGGCTCAAATTAGGCACGTCAATGCGGGCGGCATTTATTAATACAACAGCAGTTCCGAGAACGCGAAAAAAACGCCAAGCATAGCAGAAAGGGTAGATTAAAAAATAATCAAACGCAGAAAAGTGAAGCATAATAGGTAAATGCAGTTAGAGGAAGTTCCTGTCAGCTTGGTTTCGTTATCTGCAAATGAAACAGACTTCGGCAGACAAAGTAGAACACAATACGCATTTAGGAGGACCTGGGGCCAAAAAAGGATTATCAGTTCTCCAGTTGATACCTTGCTTGGTATCTGCAAAACTATAACCAATACCCGCTCGGGCTTCTAGGAAGAAATAAATGCATGGGTGCTTGAAGAGTCGCTGTCGAGTCCCGACAATAAAGTTAAAGTGACCGCGGCATCATAGTTATATAAAACAGGGCGATAGTTACTTTAACGGACCAACCCCTATGGTTTACCATTTAAAAACAGTAAAGTGAGGAGCCCAACATCCACCGAACAGCATGGGTAAAAATTCGCTTTTCTAATATATTTTTTGCATGATGATTCAGGTCAGTTAAAGACGTGCCATATTAGTAAAATGTGTTTTCCAGGAGACTGAGGCCAGATAATTTTCGATCTGGTTTCTTTCTGTAGCTGAAATGCGAAGTAATTAATCACAATACAAAACGCAATAGGGTGCCATAAAACTGAAAAAAGGTATCCATCACGCAGTACACTTTCTGCATTAACAGATAGCCGTAGACAAATCGAAGGTTCCATCTGTCTTCTAGCCCACCCCCTTCTCCTCCTCAAACGAGCTGTCTAGGTTTTAGCTCCGTCCCCATAGTATATGGACAAAACATTCAGCGATGCAATCCATCAAGACCCAGCACCCATTCCGAGGGCTTCCAATTATAACCATCACTTTACTGAGTAAGTCAAATGAAGCAGCAGTGAGTGTGGGCGTGAGTAATCAAATCTCGCTTAAGTTATGAGGGCGAAAACGACCGATGGTAGTGCCAAGCGGGAGTCGAGAACACTCACAGCCACAAGCGAATTGTCAAACATCCAATCGAGGGGATAAATAAACACTAAGTTCACACGGATGTTTCTCCTTAAAATGCTGGCAAAGAGCGATGTAGAAGACAAAAATAATGGGATAAGTATGGCCCTCTCAATCGCGGTCAGGAAAAACCTTGACGAAATATACAGAAGGCCGCAAAAGTGGAACTACCGCAGAGGCTAGGCAATGATAAAGCATGCACGCGGCTTGAAATATGACTGTTGCGGTAAACAGGCAAAAGATCCACTGCAGCGCCACATTAGAACACAATTTTTGAACAGCTTGGGAGGGAGACCACGGCAAATAAGCGAGGCCACACTGATAATTCTAGCTAATGGTCATCGTGGCCGTGGTGTGAAGTTTCAATAGCTAAATGCAAGAAAATCGTCTAATTCAGAAGTTGACGATTTTAATATCCAGTTAAAATAGATAGCATTTCAAGTATTGACCCATCGTAACTCGGGGTCTTACACGCACTACCAAAATGCGCCCCCGCTCCGTCCCTGGTGTCTTATAGACTATATCTGGAGCAGTACACACTCGATGCAAAGCATGATTTAAGGCCGCACAAACGCAGCATGGCAGCCCGACCTGCAACCAAGCTCACCGTGAACGTGTGCGTGCGTGCGTGCGCATATGCGCAAGGACAACGTGGAACCCGCGCGGACAGACAGCCCAGGTCATAAAACCTCTACAGCTCAGGTGCACAGCACGGAACGTCCTCAGTGTGCATGAGAGCTGAGACAATTGACTTATGGTCCTAAACAGAAATGCGCAAATACACACGCAAACAAATGGCCACGATAGTCACAGTTGGCGTAAGTTCGGAAAAGACACGGACTGCGACGTCCAACGTGAGCGGGGGACATAAATGACACAGACAGGAGGGCAGACTTGGGGGCTGATTCAGGAGATATAACATTGTATACGCACCTACGTCAGCTTAAGGGCTCTAATAAGCATGAAAAATGTTACTCCTAACAGTACCCCCAACCCCACATGTTTACGATGTAACAAATAGGGTTTACTTCGGAGGCTTTCCACAAGTCGTGGACGAAAGAGTGCTCGTAGCCATTCAGATCTTGTGGGCCTATCTGAGTTAGCGGTAGGTTCAAACGTTATTTTGGGGGGTAACTTCCAGAGCAATACTTAAAATCCAAAATTCTGCAAAAATATTCCTAGGGGATCACTTGGAGTTAGTGTTTTAAGATTTAAATCGCCGAACATAATTAACACAACACCTTCTAAGACTCAATATCCACAAAAAATATGAAAAATAAATGCAGATGACAGTTTATAATTGTCAAAGATACTCTAACCGACATTATGGAAATTGCTTGGAACACGACCCAGCACTGATGAACTCCTAATTGGGTCAGAAACCTAGTAATTGCGTCATGAAACATCAGAAAAGCAGTGAAACAGGAGGTTGGGCCTTAGTCGACTGTGCGTTGAAACCCTTTTCTAAGTGCACTACAAACCTGTGTGCTCTTGAGATGCGTGCTCCTGCAGATAAAGGATACCCAAAATTTTAGCCTTTGGACTAACTGGGTCGAAAATGTGTGAACCACGAGCAGTGATGTTAATAATAAATGAGGTTAACGCTCTAAACCCACAGATACAAGACACCAGCTGCTGGCTGTGAGCGAGGGTGTTTGCAGGAAGCCGCAACACCTGGTATGGCCTTAATATCACACTGGGACGGCATAGCCGTTATCTGCCCTTGTTGGGGTTCAGCTGGCTGACTGGGATAAACACAACAATAACCATCCCAGTCTCTGTTATTTCTGTACAGTCATTTCGATTGGTGCGAAAAAAGGGGGAGTGCAATACTTTGCAGTTATGATAATATTATAGATCGCAGCCGACAACGTGGGCCTCTAGCCATGCTACCGATGGACCTCGATTCACTTCGATAGGAGGAACTGGAGTGGCATGTTTTTCCAGCCTGGCGCAAGATCGTTCTTGAACAGTCAGTCGTCTGCGGAAGCCTAATTTGTGCTTCATAACAAATACGGAAGTTTTTTCCATCCTTTCAGTATTCCAACGCTGCCTGCCTCGTTGACACTCCAGCTCTATATACTAGCTGCCCATCTCATGAAATGTCGATCGAAATTCTGAAATGTGTTTTGGATTTGAGGGGATGACGTAGGTGGGGTTATAAGATAGATTATTGTGCAGCATAATATCAAGATATTTAGTCGCGTTCGGGTTACAACTTTTGAATAAGCTACTTTCCGATCGACTGCAAAAAAACTACACGATAAAAAAAGGATTACTCAAATAGTAGGATTTTTGCGATTGATTGTTGATGCCCTAACACATTCGAATATGTTCTGAAAAAATATACGCAGAAATTTTCTTTCTGGTACCCATTTGGTAAAAAAGTACTTCTTCAAACGTAATGCTCAAAAGCATATCGTTCGATTTTTAAAAAAAGTCTCAATTATTCCATTTTTATGACCGCGAGATTTCCACTCATAGAACATCGTATCTGTTTGTTGATTAATGCCGCCTATGAAATATACAACAAAGTCCACATCTATTCGTGTTGTAACTGATAGTCTAGCTGAAGACACGTTTAAATAATGGATAAAATTTCGTTAATATCGTATGTAAAATTAGGCTTTTGGACAAATCGCGTTAAAGGGATGGCAAAAAGAGGATTTCGGTGTGTAACCGACAGCCCAGCCAAACGCAGTGGCAAAGTATGCAAGGAAGAGCAATTACAAGAATAGACAGAGAAATTGTAAAAGGATCGGGCAAGAAAAAAAACTGTTAACGGGTTCCGCACGAGACCGTGTTTGTCACGGAAGTTAGGGGCGCAACCGCATAACAATTAGACATTCTTAGAATACCCTAAACAGCTCAACGGAACTATTGAATGTGCATGTTAGGAGAGCCGCCGCACACAACGGGATCCTCGTAAAAAAAATCAAAAAAATTAGCCAGAGATTTTGTGCGGACTGTGGACCAGGGCTACATTGTAGAAAAGCGGTAGGTCAAGCAGGTCTTGAAAGAAAGTCCGAAGAGCCAAGGTGACCTCTGGCTTCTGAGGAAAAAATGCTAACCCTCCAAGGGTGACTCAGTGAATTCAATATATTATACAGTTCGACCGCTGAGGATGACAAGGTCCACTATTGTTCCACGAGGTCGGTCCAGCAGTGAGTTGCGCGCAAATCTGTTTAACGCTGCAGGCTTCTCCTACAGCCAGTCGATGATAAGACAGTCCAACCAACCGGAGGTGGGTGTTTGCACGTTGGGTCACAATGATAAATAGCTCATCTATGCTTGTCACAGACACATACATACACGACAGTTCGACCGTCGTAGTCCGACGATGTCCACCGTATGCTCCATGGGAAAGTGGAGCAGGGACGGTGACTTGCGCGTTATTTAGTTTAAAGTGATAGTAGACTTGCGTTGCATCTACCGCACTCTCTCCTCCTCCCCCACCTGAGCCCGGTGTCAAGACAGAGTCAAGAAGACCGGAGGCACCAAGTTAAACTTAACGGGGTTTTCGGGCCTCATTTATGCGAAAGTGCCATAAAAGCCACATTAAGAGGGAGACATTAGTACCTGGTCCTCAGTTCTAAGAACAACCGACTTAACCGGTCGGCTGAAAACCGTCTAAGTCACGACTAATAGCATGTTAGATGATTAAAGTGAGGAATTTGCTGATATGCAAAGGATTCAGATTACTTCCTAGTATCCATCTCGACCTCTCGACGAATTGACCACCCGTGCCAGTAAAGAAACTAGCGTCGAGACTGGGTGGAGTGGCTGATGCGGTGTGAAAGCCTCCATCTAAAAACTGTGGACGTGTATCTGTGTGTACGACAGTAGTTAAGGGTACACGCGGACCCAGCACAAACCGACTAACGCGCACCATGAGTCAGTCTGGTCTCCGTTCTCGTCCAAGGCACCTGCAGCGCAGCTAACGAACAGAGCACACATTTTAAATACTCACGCAGACGCCACGTGCACTACCGTGTGCTACAAGTATGAGAATTAAAAAATATTGACAGATGAACTAAAAAATTGGGAAGAGAGAGAGAGAGATTGTAAAGTTTCTGCGGGTGCGCGTTGTATTAAGAAATGGTTACTCCGAACTGGCGTACCTACGTGGATGAACCTAAAAATGCGCAGCATGCTTCAAGACGCCGCTGCAGAGCGGAGGGGCGCAGCATCCACTTCAGATCATTGTCGCAAAGCAATTGCTGTTGGTGCCATGCGCGCTGCACATAGAGCTGCATAGTCATCAGGACCACTAAAAACGAAAACCTGGGTTCTAATTGGGATAAAAAAGTGCAGCAGCGAACAACTCAAGTTTCCAGCAGGGTGTGCAAGCCTCGGTTACAGGCGATGGTTACATGTGGGGCGAAACCGGTCTGCGCAACTACATTGGGTGATAAAGAGGACAACCACGGAGTAGTTGAGTGGTGGGCTGCAAGCGATTTTTGCAGAAAAGCAGGAGGAGCATAGGTAGCAATGCAGGAACAATTTTTTAACCTCAACCTATAGGCAATAGTTCCGCAACGTCACCTTAAACACCTTTAGGGGCATAATATCCACTGCATTTGAACGTAAGACTGGAAAACTCGAACTCGACGGTCACCCTCGTTGACTGTCTCGCTGAGACGTAACAATGAATCTGCGCGTGCTGAACTGACTCAGACTCTCCTCCAAATTCTGTTTTCGCAATAACGCGTAGGGATGTTTGGACGTTTTACCGGCAGTAGGTAAGGCTTTTTCAAAGGTAAGCTCAAAATTACTTTGGCGACCATGTAGCAGCAAACTGCCATTGATTTACGAGTGGTTATATTTGGACGCGGGTTATGACTACATCTCCACACGTTTCGGCTCTTTCCCACATTTATCGCGTGTGCAGCAAACTGTGAGTTTAGTCAGTGTATTGCAAGTGGGCAAGGTGCTCAAAAAGTGGTCCCTCACAGTCACGACGCACGACTAACGCTGTCCTAACACGTTCTTGCCAAGCTCCTTGCTCACCCAATACTCAGCTCCGTTCCGCACATGTTTCGTCCTATGGAAGCGAACCTGGGGTTTGGGTATTACGAGATGATGACAGCTAATAAGCAGTAAATGGCCATCCCAATGTTATTGTCCGTGCATAGAGCACTCCTGGATTATTAACTGCCGATTGCAGTCCGTCTGATCCCGAGCAATACGGGGTCATTGCATGCGCACCGCTCCCGTTTAACTTCAATAATTAACCTGTCCTCATTATTCTCCAAAGGTTTATGCTGCTTGCCCATACAATTAACTGAGCTGTAAGGGAACGTTTCTTCTGTCTGAGACCTGGGAGAGGGAGTAGGTAAGTATTTCGTAAACACGGAGAAATCCTCACCGAAATTTAAAGCGAAGAGGTATCATGAATAAATAATGGTTAGAGAGTGGGTGCCAAACAAGAGTTCGAGAGGGGGAAATCGCAAGGTCATTGGAGGGCAATAACAGTTTAGTAAAGTGTGGAGGAGTGCGCTCATTGGAGCAAAGGCACCAGAAGCAGTCACACACGCTGGCAACTGGGTTCCTTTTGAAGGCGAAACTGATAGTTCTCGGAAACACTGCCTTTCAATCTAACCAACGTGTCCATTTTCCGTTAAAAGCAAGGAACGGGAATGAGTCTCTATCATGTCTTTAGCTAGGTGATGAATGTATGAAAACAATCCATCTAGCCAAGAAGCACGAAGACAAAAACAGAGAGAAACTTAGAGAGCAGAGGCTGCAACGACGACGGTTAGGCTGGGCTGGACGTGAAAAGTATGGGCTAGTAATGCGGAAAAGGTAGAGAGTATAAGTGCAAGGGTGCGTTCGGGACGGTGCTGCAACGGAGGCGGTCGCGATTACACGCGCAGTAGACACGGGCTGACGCCTGAGTAGTCCAGCAAAGACCCGTGCAAGGAAGAGAAGAAGTGAGGAGGGATGGTAGGCATGAAATAAGGGCAGGGCTAGAGCGAAAACGATGGAACGGAAGACGCGAGTGGTGGGGAGATGAGGGGGGGCACAGGAGAGGACAAGACACGATATAGCTCGACCGAAAGTTGGAGGAAAGCACGCACGGGAGCCCATGCGAGCAGCTACAGTCGACAGGGAACAGTGCGCAAACTTTCGGCAAAACTTTCCTTAACTCTACTCTCTACTGTCCTGGTCGGTCGGAGGCAGCACTCTATAAACAAGACTTTGAGCAGATGGGTGAAGAAACACGTGTTTTCTGAAACATGTTTCCCTTAAAAACATAGCAATAAGGAGGAGATTGTTTGAAAGAGAGTAAGAAAGGCACGCATTGGACATTAAAAATTTGATCAAAATTAAGGCAGCTGAAAAAATGATGGTAAAGCGGAGATGCGACAAGCTCCGAATTCGAAGACCTAGGGACAGAAGGGTGCACGTTCAGTTTCCAAGTTGGTTATTGTGAATGTGGACAACAAAAACAAGATACTTGTAGAAGGGACGCCGACAGAAATTAGAGAGACAAGACTGGCGACTGAGTGAAATTCTCTATGACTGAACGAACTCGGATCTAAACTTCTGGTAAAACAGGTATGGGGTATGACTATTTGGTGACGAACATAAGCAATAAATGAGAAGTCTAGTTTTCATAATTTCCGTAGGTATCATTCCAATATTACCGAGAGTTTGTAACCATGCGACAACTTTCGAGGGCTCGCGACCAGCGATCTGAGGCCAAAAGGAACAAGCGGGGAAGATCAGTCAAGTACCATTTCAGAGTGACTTTGAGTTCTCCTGAATGCAACTGACAAGGCGTACACCGTTGACTTAAGTGATGAGGCAGTTTAAATGCTCAATAACTAACTTGACCCGGGGCAGAGCTAGAGGACGACGACCAAGTCGAAAATGGCCATTTCAGATGCCTTTGTCTTCATTCACAATGTTTTCTGCTTACTAATTGGGTGTCCCCATACGATCATTTAAGAAGTCTAGGGCAAACCAGAAGGAGTATACCGCTCACTGCCATCTACTGGATGAAACCCAACGTTTGAATGAGTTTGACGGTAATTTTACTCGGTATTCTTCAGTAAGCAATCCTGTGGTGTATATGAACAGGTGAATGCAATCAGTCCTTTACCTGGCTGCTGGATAGTAACCCGTATGCCGCTTGGCGAAGAGTGAATGAGACAACAATCCCACATTTCCCAAATCCCTGGTATCCATAAAATTACGTAAAATAGGGTTATCAGAGGCACATTCACAAGATCACACTTCATAGACGGTTTTCTAACGCCTAGCGGTCATTTGATTTATTTTTAATAAGCATTAAATCGGGATCTGCAGAAGTCACGAAACAGGAAGGAGGCGGGCACCCAAGCCAGTAGATCGAGTTAGAGAAGATAAACGAGGACCGAAAGTGACAAATTAGTCAAAGGTACGCGCATGCCACCAGCAAACGCCACCACATCCCCAGTGTCAGCAAAGCGATGTTAGTGTGGGTTTGGAAGGACAAAGGATAAAGGCGATAGATTAAATTTTAGAGGTGTAACCTAGTTTGAATTTTAGCCAATTCCGAGCACCAGCAGGAAATTAAAAGTTTTAAGTAAAGTGCAGCGACCTGTGGTTTATAAGGTTGAGCTTACCATCAGCCGAAGTTGACAAGGCAGGTGCTTCATATCCGGCCTCTTCGGTCATGTCATTAGGGTTTGAGAAAGCGACAGGGGTTTCGGTTGGATCGGAACCTCCGCTGCTTCGCTGTTGACGCGATATCGTGTGGAGAAGGGTCTCAGGTGAGTCATGTCTATTTTCGTTACTTCCGCCGTCGCCCCTTCGTTCCGACAGTCCTCTTATGACGGCCGGATAGGGCAGTGGATCACCAACCTGTAGAAGTGGGGGACCCAAGACATAGTCTACAGTTGCCCGATTCGCAGATTTTCCGCCCATCGTCTGTGAGATTTTTATTGGCAAAGAGTCACTCGATTGTAACAGGCCAACCTTGCTGCTGGTGTACTTTTGATCGTGGCAGCTGTTTGCGTTCTTGAAGCCTGAAAATTCGGGATTTCCGGGAGCACTTCCGTTCGAAGTCTTTAGGTCCACAGACTCACGGAGTCCACCGACAACGCCACCACGCTGCTTCACTCGACGGCGACGTTTGCACATTACCAGTACGATGATACAGAGAACGGTCCAGATGGCTAGAAGGCCAATCAGACAGCCAATGAACCAAGCCTGTTGGGCCCAGTGCCCGTTGGAAATAACACCTTCGTTGCTAGAATCCGCGTAATGGGAGACGTCCACAGAGTCCAGCCCAAAGTTTGAATCATCAGGAAAGACTGACGAGGCGGTGAAACGAGTTCCGAAACCAGGTTGTTGTGGGCTACTGGGACTGGGCAGAGTCATGAGCTCGGAGGCGTTTTTACCCATGAGTTGGAGGTAGTAGCTAGCAATGATGTGCAAGGGCTTCGATCGAACACCCTCACCATGACAGGTACGAGCAGCTAGATGGAGTGTAAAGTTGCTTTTGGAGGGTAGATCCTCGATTTGGTAGCTTGTTGTTTTCCTGCCAACCTGAAATACAGATATTCATATTTCGTTTAATTGTTCTTCGAACTTAATCCACTTAAAACACAGTCAAGTGGAAATTAAGCTAAGAATCGTAAGAAAGTAGAACGATAGTATAATTTTACAATATTTTGTAAACAGAAACACGAAATCACAAATATAAAAAGCCTGACAGTGATACCTCGATAACAATTCGAATTCTACAAGTTACTGCAGTTTGAAAATGGCCCTGCTGACTCAAGTAAGCAAGGTCAGCGACGGTTAATATTTGATGTGGAATAAAGAAATTTGAGGAAGACACGGGAATAGAAATTCGGCCCTGCAACATAGGTGGTCCTTCTCAGAAGTCCAGGAAGGGCACCTATCCTCGTGATGACGGTGTGAAAATACATGTAAACAAGAGTCCTCATCCGAGGCTTTTGGTCCTGACAAAAGTACTTGCTCAAGATGAATCGCCTCTCTACATGCGCGTTGCCTAGACCATGGGAGCGACGAAAAATGATCAGCACAACCGGTTGCGCCGAAGAAATCTGGAGCGAAATTCGGGCCAAATTGACTCACAGCACGCGTTAGTCGGAGCATGTACAGTCCACAGGAGCTCATTTCTGCTTTCACACATGAAGGTGTGCTAGCACGCATGGACGCAGGCTTCACGCTGCGCTAGCCATCGCCAACAATCCCAGCATCAGATAACTGACCAGCTTAGATATTGAACTAGCGTACGGTTTGAGATAGTGAGATCGTCTCTGGGTAATCCATCTCCAAGGCACTCCAACATATTTCTTACTGAATCATATCTAATGCATTTGAATCTATCACGAGGAACTCAAAGTCATGGCTCTGAAGGTTACCAACTGACTAGATAATTCGGCCCTCCCAGGACTGAGATTCAGACTCAATTATTCCCTCGGAATGTGACCTCTGTGGCATTCCCACTTAAGTGGGATCCATACCACCTCCTGTGAAAGCCTAGTAAATACTATGGGAACCAGGTTTACTACGGCAAGCGTAGACGGGCTGTTTATAATTGGCAGTCATTGCGCCCGAGTCCGCATCCAATCGTCTGATCGGGTGGGCGACCGAGTAGTGTGTCAGATGCTGTGCAAGTCTGATATCACTATAAATTGATTCACACACAATTAACCCTTCCTGCGTCCAGAGTGATGTGGAGTACACGTTAGATATCATCCATGGTCAAACTGTAGCGTCAATTACCTAGATCGCAGCGTTAACAATAACTCGACAGTCGCGAAGGTGTAACTGTGTCTGATTATGGATTCGGCTAATAAAGCTCTTGTTGCAGCGATTGTCTCCTCCTCTACAATAACAAGACATCCGTGTAGCGTCCTGAGATCAGGAACAACATTAAGAGAAGCAGTGAGTGCGAAGATAGCGTCGGATAGCCAAAGGCGCCTTGTGCAAAAATTCACAACTTTATTATTATCGGAAAACACATCAGGAGGTCTCCGGATTAATCAATTGTAAGTATTTGAAGTGTTAAGAACTTAACAGCGGCATAAAAAAGGTCTAAAAAATGCAACCCAGTTGGTCGCAAAGCGGATGCAAGCTGAGATGGGCACGTCTCATGCCGCCGAGGTAAGAAACTTTGAAACGTAAACACTAACCGGAATCTACTTGCGTATTGTCATGTTATACATACTAGCAACAATGTGGGCTGGTCGTCACCCGAGGATCACCTAAGACTGTGTGGAAATGAATTAGGAAAACCCCCTAAGGACGCATTTCTCAAGACAAGCTCCTCGTTCATATTGCAATTTTGCACAAAACGAGAAGGGTCCTCAGCTCCGAATCCGACTCATTTAAGTTTGCCGATCCGATGGACAAAAACGGTTCTTGTTTTAATATGCGGGAGCAGAGATTCACTAAAGTTTAAAATCGCTTTGCTAACATCTAAGCTCGCCGATATCAGTGACGGTGCGTACAGAGCCTCTTCAACTGTGACAATCTTGTGAGCTCTAACTTGTGAAAGAAGTTAAAATAAATTGCCCAAATTGTGGAGACAGCACTATGGCATAGTGACCGCAAAGCGCAATTAAGTTGGTTCTACCACCACTGTTTCCCTCTGTTTAGGTTTAAAGCAACCAAGGCGCCAGAAAAGACAACCACGAATAGACGAGCCGCTAGACTGGCGGGGACTGGCATGCACTTAAAATTCACTAGAAAACTCGGTGCGCAAGTGGCAGTAAAACAGGATTAGCGACTGCACTGTGGGGTGGAGACCAGATGAACAAGGAGAGCTGCCCCAGCTGGCAAGCTGTTCATGCGAAGCTCACCAAAAAGGTGGATGCAGCTGACATCCAGTTCGCAAAGTGCTGTCACATAAACTCGACCCGCGGCACAAAACCGGAGGCACACACGCCTGTCAGCAAGCCAAAATGCCAACCCCCTCCACGCGACCCCAAGTGCCACTGTACCGCGCGTGACAGGCGCAAACTGAAGGGAACAAGGTAGTTGTTGCATTTCGGAGGACGACCCGAGGATGTCATGGAGATTATTAGAGAGTAATTAGTGTGACTCAGACTGTGAGTCACATTATGTACCCCTACTCTCCCTATGCCACGCTTGCACGGCGGATGACCGTGGCGAAAAGACGGATGTCCAGCGCGTCAAGTGAGTAACGTCTGAAAGGAGTTAGAGGTGAGAGGGACGGTGAAACACAAAAATATAACTACACGCAAATACGATTTTGCGCTGACGGGCCACGTGCCGAGATTGGTTCAGTTACTGGGGCTTTTTTTAAAAAAGCCAACTTTTCATGACTCAGAAAAATGCAAGTTAACCTAGGGTGTTTACCGAAGGCCATGTGGCGACGAGTTTGATTCACATGATAAACGGCGGCAAGGGCACTGGACTCAAACATTATGGCATGACGGAACTCACCGAGATTTGCATTAACTGATCAACCTTGAATGCAGAAATGGACAAATGCTCCATGACCCACTGGAAAAGAGTTTAAACCTCGGATTTCCTCGAACATGGGGAAGGGTATTACTTACTGGTGACTACCAATCAGTCAAAAATGGTCATTTCAGTGTCAACAGTCTGTGTTGGTAACCGCCCTCCGGTTAGCTCCAAACTCCAGCGTACTAACTCTCAGACATTTGGCGGCCAACTTCAATCATTTCAAAATAAAACATGCGGTTCGCCAATGAATCATTTTGCAACTCGCAGATTAGGTACGAGAGTAATACTATCCCAGGTTTAATCAGAAAACCAAATCGGCACAAGAACACTTCAGCTGATGGCGTACGACGGCGAGAAAAGAAAGTAATCTAACGGAGTTCGGTGAAAAGGCTATCAAAAAGGGATGAAGGAGAGTTTGGGCGCATTCGTTTAAGTTCCAAGCAAATTCGGTAAAAAAAATCGTAGTTATTTAAACCCTTAGACATTTAAGACGGCGAAGT
The DNA here is from genome assembly GCA_017591395.1 of Schistocephalus solidus. Classification (NCBI taxonomy): domain Eukaryota; kingdom Metazoa; phylum Platyhelminthes; class Cestoda; order Diphyllobothriidea; family Diphyllobothriidae; genus Schistocephalus; species Schistocephalus solidus. Next base: position 9,886 of record WEDG01010497.1, on the reverse strand, counting down.
AATCAATATTAAGACGACGATAAGCTACGATTGCAAGCAAGAATGTGTTCCAAAAACTGCAGAGACAGTAGTCAAAAACGTATGTACATTCATCTGTTTAAAGTGAGCAGATCAGGGGTAATCTGAGAAAAAAAAACAAGTGGGGACTGTGACAGCAGCTGTTTTGAGCGCACCCTTACCATTTGAGCCAGACATCCTACTCCTCATCAAAAACGCCGGAAACCGCATACGAGGCTGGAGATGACGATTTTTAATTAGTAGAGGCAAAACAGATTTTTAGGGGTCTGATGCAATTTGAAAATGAACGAAATCGAGTTCCTTAAGGATATAACGACAAAGTTCCATAGGAAAAGTTTTTTCTCCGTGAGTGTTAACGTTACTCCCTGTAATTACCTGATCACTCACCTCTGCCTACGATCCATAATAACAATAAGCGAAGTCCAAAATATTCCGAAAGTTCAGTTACGTATAACTGTAGTGGTTTGATGATTACGTAGTGAAAACGATTGTTGTCAGTCTTCTGGCAAAATGAATAATATTGAGCGCAATTAATAATAATAATAGTTTTACTGAGCACACGTGTGGAAACCTTCAATATAAGCGTAATTGAGAACAGGACTGAGCATTCACGTAAGCAAAAAGGGATGCAGAACCAACCAACCATCAGAACCCATACCGGTCCCGGTCAAGCCAAATTTTCGGCACAAGCGCAGCTTATTGAATTTTTCCAGGTTCTAGGAACCCTTCTTTACGAATTGAACGATTGCCTCCTGCTCACGGTACTTTTGGGCTGTCAGGATAACCGAGTCACGATCTGTTTCAAGTACCGGTCAGTCCTTATAGTTGCAGGCTCAGCTAATTGGTAAAGTTGTGGAAGCAAAGCTAGGAAAACATTATTAAAGTTATAGCTGAAAGTTATCATGCAGCAAGTGCGACTCTGTGTTGAGAACTAATTTTGGTAGCGTATTCACTTAATTATCGTATACCTGACGCAGCCGTTAACTTATTTTTTCTTTGAGTACAACTTGTCTATACTACCTCCCCCGGGTGTTAAAGCGTTTTACGAATTACCGGACTAAAATTCCTATGCTAAGATGTAGTTAAAGATAATGGAGGGAGGTAGGACTCGGTTATAAGTTGAACACACGCAGTTATTCGAAAAAAGATACACAGTGAATTACATAAATTAGTTAGGCTTGCTGCTTGACCGTAGGCATACGAGCAAATCCTAGCATTGTTGGGAAGTCCAGTATCCTTGCCCGACTAATAACTTAACGTGAAAACAATGGACGGGTGACGAGAGGAAGTTGACAAGTGGAGAAAGGCACTTGCAGTACAGAAATATAGATCGGATGCAAACGGCTCGTTCCTATAAGCCCAAACGTTGGTTAGCGTGACAGTCGTGCGCAAGCGAGAAGTGCAAAGTGGAGATTGAGGATAAGAAGTCACAGATGAATACTGTAAAGGACCATCATGTAGTCAGAAAATTACTGCCTGATAGGGCACCTATTATGTATTGGTGGAGATCGTGACTCAAGAAATGCACACTAGTCCCTTCTGCCTGTGACGGCAAGAAGATTTTCAAGTATTCTGTCTGGAACATGTAGCTAACGCATGATATAGGAATCGATGAGGTATGTTCCATGGTGGCCTTCTCAAAACCTCGTCAGAATGGCGAAGTCTGGTACTGTCAAGGGCAGCCTCTGAAACTAAAAAACCTAGAAAAATCAAAGCTATACGCACACCTGACTAAAATACTGGTCTCACCAGGTGGCTCCGAAGATGAGTAGAATAGAGAGTTGAGGCAGACGCGAGTGTGAAGCAGAAAATAAAAACAGTTGGGAGGAATTAGGAAGTAGCAGAATTAGCTCTCCTCGTGACAACCGCTACTTTCTGCTGTAACATGACCATGAGGCTAGGAAAAGCGTGAAAACAGACTTACAAGTTACTCTCGTTGCAAGTTACGCGGATAGTCAATAAATTGCGGATACTGGGACAGTTTTCGGTAAAAGCTAACTGTGAAATAAGCCCGCTCTAGAGTATGACAAATACGCCCCCGCGGACCATACAGCCGCAATGCTTCAGATGTGGTTGGACACCGAGATGGCGCACCAATAACTTACAAAATGGCAGCCAGTCAAAGTACTAGTGACGCAGCGCGCGCTGCTCAACATTCAATAAGACTTCACTCACTTCGGTCGGCTTGTGCAGCAAGGCCCCATGCATAAGTATGGGGGAACCGAAGACTTTTCTTGTGGTACATCCCCTTCACGGAAATTCACGATTTACGCCGTCATCTATGGTGCCAGATAAAAAGACGCTGACACTGGCCAAAAGGGGAACAAGGAAATATGATAAACCAGACGCATATTCAAACTACGTATAAGACTTATCCACTCCCGAATAATAAACAGGCGTACGCATGACCCTTGTCGCTTACATAAGACAGAAGAAAGGCTGTGATTGACAGTATTCGGTAGCGAGGTTTGTAAGTCAGCCGGGAATTCACCCTAATCGCAAGCTAACGACTAAGAAAAGGGAAAGAGTTAATTGGGGGGCCCTCCAGCGTTGCGCACACATAGACTTGCAAGTTTGTATGGAAGTGAAAGCTAAAGAGAGGTATTGGTGGTCTGAATTTAGTCTATGGTTGTCAGCTGCTACAAAAATTGGCCGATTGGAAGGAGTTGAGAGCATTATATGCAGATTTGGTGGAGTAATTTTCCTTCTGAACGATTTACAGGCACATTTCGACTTCGCCGGCTATCCAGCACCTCCATGCTCCTTTCATCAATCGTCAGGCGAGAGTAATTGAAAACCTCTTAACTGATATGCTCTGACGCCTTCGTGTATCCACTGCTGGAAAAATCACCCAGCGCATAGGGGAGCGCTTAGAATGATGCTGCGTCGTATATCTGCTCGCACTTGCACATCCACAGCGACATGCCGCGCAATTAAAAACTATGAATTGTGGGAACTTAGAGGTCGGCGGGAAGAAGACAAGGAAAATCCCATTAAGAAAAGTTACGAGCAATTTCCATATTCTTCAAAGTTGCCCACAATTTCCAGTTCAGCAATCACATGATGATGGTTTCCAAACGTTTAAGCATATGGCCGAAATATAGACATTCGAAGAAATCGCGCCAGTGGTCGCACAACTGAATAACCAAAGCGAGGCAACTCACTTGCATTAATGTGATTATACCCTGTAGACGGCGAGTGGGAGAAGCATAGAATACAGACGGCATAATTCCTTTAACGCCTGTACCAATTTCAATGTACTGCCCTCAGAACCGGAAGATAGACGGGCGCATGAAGCGCAGGTCACGAGAGGACCCGAAGGAAGGCCAAGGGCATTTGTTCATAGGGTCCTCTTTGTTGTGCTCTTCATGACACCGTTCAAGCATGCGAGAGCATATAAGTTGTGGCAATCATAAGACAATGGTCTTACGTCCAGCCAGACATTGCGCCCAATGTCACCATCAGTTTGTACGACTCAGACTGGTCACTGGTAGGATCACCTAGTTCGGATCACTTGAATTTTTTTTAATTAAAGCAAATAAATGCACTGTCAAACTACCGCAAAAAGCTAACAGTTTTGACACGAAAAAACTCCAACTGGAAGGTCATCTCAGGACTGAGGATAAGAATGCAAGGGCATCTTACAGCTAAATTTATATAAATTACACTAACGCTGGAGCACAGACGTCCTTCCATTTTTGAAGCCCAGTAGGTGCAGATCTGAAGCTAGATCGTGTGTAGTACACGCAGGCGGACCATTTAACTTTGTCACTGCTTCCCCGTCCACCTCCGGTCGTTCAGAACTCAAGTTTCCATCCGAACGCGGTGTAATATGGTGCGCAAACTTGTTCCACTAAAAGCGAATTCGCGTGTAAGTCACAAATGCACCGTGGGGACACTCGTGAGTCTCGAGTTAGCAACAGTCTAACTACTGGAAGTATATCTGCTTGTTCAGATGCTGCATTTAAAAGGATATTCGGTTGGGTTCAAAAGACGTGGCGACCCGGCGCCAAGGACATGTCTCTGTCGAAGATAATAGTATTCACATAGAGAACATGCCTCGAAGGCGCAAATTTCCCACTGATCCATTACTTCAACCACTGCCGGAAGAAAGACAAGTCACCAAAACTAAGACTTGAATCTGAACTCCTATACGTTTTCTTTAGGTTTAGAACCCCATCAGAAGGTGCCATAATACTGCACGAAAAAAACTGAAAAAAAGTTTAAAATGAGGCGGGCTGGAACCCAGGGTGATGGACAGGTATGTGTTTTTTCTTCAAGATAAGGACGCAACCCAGTTGACGAAGATTTAAGTGATAACCTTTGATCAAAGCGGGTCAGTAAAGTAGATGACCAGATGGGCAAAACAGGTTCGGGCAGTGGAAGATACACAAATTGAGTTGGAAACGATATTTCTCAATTAGGGTGATTTCATCGGGTTTCTAACACAAAACGACTTAAACTTGATGGTTAAAATATTAAAGTTTAATTCGTCCATGGTAAAGATACTGCATTAAGCACATTATGTCAGAATGGAAAGAGGCATTCAAAAGGAGTAAACGAATACGGGATTAAAACTAGAACCAAGAATAATACGAAAGTTAGAACAAAATTATTAGTAACAAAAGGTTGCTATAATTGACTTCATTCGAATTTAAATACTTTCAGATAGTAAAACAGCTCAGGGTTAACAAAATTAGATAGAAAATATCCACGGTAAGCCAATAAAAATTTTGATCGATAAGGAAAACGATGACTTACTTTAAATGTTCTGCTAAAGTTGGTAGTATTCCCAAGCATACGCAGGAGGTAACCAGTAATAAGGCCGTTAGTGGAGGAGGTTAAAGGTGGCCTCCACATTACCTCCAGGACTGTTGAATTCCTCCCGGTCCACCGAGCACGCACATTTTGAGGGGCTTCACTTGGTTTGCTGTCAAAGGTAAGAATGGTTGAGCTGCGGCTACTCGAGCTGTAAACTCTCCCGAGCAGCTGGTGATCGGCGTAGGCATCGGCAGCAATTTCGTAGCAAACAAAGGGACTGAGACCGTCGATCACTTGACGGAAGGAAGAGGCCAAATTCGAGTTCCACTCCATAAATTTGTAGTTACTTTCGTTGACTAGATTTTGTTGGTTAAGAAGATCATCGGGCAGCTCCCAAAAAGCATCTAGTTGGTCGGGAGGAACGTTAAGGCTGCAGTAGTTATCTGCGATCGATTCCATGTATTCGGGCGGACCAAAAGCGTTGATTTCTGGTAGAAACGTTCGTTGGTCAGAATCAACGCAATCATTGTCCGGAAAAGCCGAACTCTCGACGGACACGGGCAGATAATCGTGAAAAGGGTTAAATCTTTTAGGGAAGCATCGGGACAGGTGAACAGATTTATACCGGAACCTTATTCCAGTTAGCTGTTCAACGGAAGTGCGAAGGCTGCAAAACATGCCCGAAACCTGAACTTCTGAAGTAGACAAACTAGTCAGTCTTAACCTGCTGAGGCGGACTGACAGCACATTTTCTTGAAGGACCCGGTAATCAAAATCGACGTAGCGCACGCGCTTTCGCGTATAGATGGTGTGCGGCAAGATAAAGGGTTTGCTGATACCATGAGAGTCAACAATCCTCGCCAGCATTCTGTATCCATTTTCTGGTTGGAGATTTGTTATCCGTATAAGTTCATTTGGTTCACCCTCAGCTGCGATCAGCCAGCCATGAGATCCATCAAGAGCCAGATATTCAATACGAACCCTAACAGCTGAGTTGGTGTTTGAAAGAGTTCTTCGATCTAACGACGGGTCTTTGCTTCCAAGTAGGTCGAAATCGTCGTTGGCCGAGTCCGCAGATACCTCACATCGAACTGAGATCCAAGAATCTCCAACTTTCACAACATCAAATGTTTCTGGTGGGTGAGGTAGGTTTTCAGGAATAAAAGAGTGCTGTGGAGGCTGCCGAGAAACTCTTAAATATGCAGTCCATTCGGCAAACCTAGTGGAGCTTTGTGAGTGGGAAGTAGTGGAAGCTTCGGCACGACAGGTGTAGTTACCCTCGTCGGAGGAATTTACTTCATTTATATGAAGAGTGTTTGGAGAAATCATAACAACTCGAGGGTCACCCCCAGGGACGATGCTTTTACCATCTTTTAGCCAAGAGATGCTTACTCCATAAGCAGTCCGCGGGACATTTTCAATGTTCGAGTTTGCCAAGTTTAAAGACTCGAAAACGCGTGCTTTGCAATGGAGGGTAGCCGTTGTTCCGTATAAGTACGTTTGGTTTTGTGGCCCGAGTTCAATAACTACTGTGGGAAGAGAATTGAAATCGTTCACAAGAAGATTCGCTGAGGAACGCACAATCCCGTTTTTCTGAGAGGCACGACATTCATACTTGCCCTCGTCAGACTTTCGTGTGGCAAATATGACTAGGCTACCATTGTGTGTGACATGTATTCTACTTACTTCTGCAATGGGCGCACTCATGTGTTCTGGCACCAAAAATAATCCCCATTGTGAACCCAGCGTATAAAGGGTGTCGGCAAGCCCGTTGCTTGGCAATGGAAGACGGCCGTTTCGCCCTCCAGAACTGTTGTATCCTTAGGTGTGAGCGTGAAATTGGGCGAGGACAGCACTGAGAGTTTAGCTGATGCATCAATACTTCCAACTAGGTTAGCTGCCTTACAAATATATATTCCTTCGTCTTCTCGTCGGACCTGAAGAATTTGCAAATTCCCTCCATCTTTAAGAATGCCTCGATCTTCGGGAATATACAGCCCACCGTCACGTCTCCATAGAATTGAAGGCTTGGGATCGCCATCAGCAATACAGTGAAATTCCACATCTTCACCTACCTTTACTTGTTGATTTGTAGGCGTCAACTCAAACCATGGCTTTTTATAAACAGTTAATACAGCGGTCAAGCTTTCACGGCGATCTGCCCTATTTTTCACGGTGCACTGATAGGTTCCTGCATCTGTCTTCTGTAAACTCTTGATGTGAAGACTGCCATTGTTTAAAATTATGCGTGAGGAGTAGTTTACGAGCTGTCTATTGTGGTACCATTCAATAATTGGTTCGGGCAAGCCTTTGGGAATTACACAGCGCAAAATAACAGTGTCACCGACGCTAGAAGTTTGGCTTTCGGGTCCCAAAGTGATTGGTTCCAAAAACGACAAACTGACACGTGCCTCCTTTGACTTGGCCCAACCTTCTGAATTAGACGCATTGCAGTAGTACACACCTTCGTCCTCCTCATCAAAGGAAAGGAAAAAGAGATCCTCAGCCTTAATTACCTTGTTGGAAGTTCCAGGCCTGTCGCGGAACGATTCTACAAGTCGCCCATTTTTGTACCACAATATAAGAGGTGGCGGTTCACCCTCTGCCCGACAGTGCAGTGATAATGTCTTTTTCCGGAGGGCAAAGGAATCTTGAGGATCCTCAGTGATGACAGGTATACTGCGGGCAGGAGGTTTGTGTAGGGTTGATGAAATGCACACAACGAAAATATTTATTAAAGGAAGCGTTACGTAAATTTGCCACAGCATAATCACTCAGCAGAAAGAGTTACAAAATAAGTAGGTATGTAAGAAAAAACACACGGGGCGCAACGATATGGGCTAAAATACGCAACCGGTTGTGACCTTTCCTTTCAAGGTTGCGTTTCCATTTCAGAAAGTATTTATTGACTGGATTGCCATGTTTTGGCGTTCCACTATACTTCAGACATTAGGTTTTTAATATTTATGGACCCCTTCTGGTAAATCAAGCATAAGAAATGTCCGAGCAAGTATTTGGGACAGAAAATTTCGTGTCACAGCTAACCACAGCCGAAGGACTAACTACATTTCTTACCCTGAGCACGTTTTCCAATGCTCGTCATTTTTTCCCGAAATTCTTAACTATTATTTGGCGAGCACAACTCACTAGTGAATGTGAAAATCTGCTAACTTTCCAAAGCACTATTGCTTTATTCTAAATTCTTCTGCATCTTTGGTCACTGTGCACACACATGTCTCCAAATACTGCAATTCATGTAACTGTACAATTTTTGAGTTTGTTCTTGCAATTTTTGATGTTCCCTTTTCTAATGCATTGACATACGTCCGCTGCATGTAACAAGGGCGTTAAAAGAAGCCCACTTAAATTACCCCCAAATAAATTGAACGCACCTGAATTCAGTATAGCGAACGTGCGATAGTTAGTCACCTCTTCATACATTCCTCTTATGTTCATGTTTATTCGATGACTTATCTGAGGAAATTCTGAATTAGGAAATATGGCATAAGTTGGAAGGTAATATCGTGCGCGTCGTTTGAAATTACTTTCGAATTTAAGCTCTTTTGAGTTTGCGAAGTTTTAGTCTCTACCTTAGTGTAGAAGACACGTTGATTTGGAATAAATTTTAAATGGATTGTCCAGTCTCTAAATTTGGGAGTTATTTGCTTGCTTTTTTAAGTCTGACTGCTGAATATTATTGCACCGTTGCCCATTTATTTAAGAAGATTTATAAATTAAGTGCATTCGCAAATAATCGAAAGTGGTATGGAAAACAAAAACGCTCAGGATTCATCTGCGCATAGAAAAAATATTGGTGCCACGGTCGGGCGTCAAACTTCGTCGAAAAATCATGTTGTGACGCACCTAACCGATTAGCCACATTCACACTGTTTGACGGCGCCAAGCAGTGCAAAATCTATAAACCTATTTAAATTTATTTAAATTCACAAAATAAATTGTACACAAACAGAATACGATGGCACAGACAGATATATAGTTGATACTTCCCCTCCTGCCAAGCGGGCAAAAAGCTTGTAAACACTGATGAATGTCACCTATGAGGACGAAAAGTGCATGATGTGTTTGAGTCTCCTACAGAAATTCCTTTTGTTTGAGAATGAGATAAATAACTTGAAACAAGAAATAACTGATCTAAAAGAGTAGGTTCATTGTTCACCCAGAAACAATACCCGTAACAACCACTGTTCAAAAAAAAAGAAATTACCTATGCAAACATAGCCTCCTCGAGAATTCCTAATTTTGAGTTAAAAGACATTGCGTCTACAGAGCTCAGTAAATCAGTAGACATATCCTTTCATCAAAAGGGAGATCGAACCAGCTCATGCAACTTACTCATATCATCCAGCTCAGACAGAAGTCGTTATGCTTTGGATACACAAACATATGTGACATCGTTGCTGGATGCCACAAAAAAAGGTGACTTTGGAAAGCTCGTCGAATTTTAAGGACCGAAGACGAAGGATTCGAAGCCGAAAAAGGCCAAGAAGATTTAACAAAAAAATGAGCTTTAACTCGGAAAATAGCTCGTTCTAACCGATAGATACTCAGGTTGAATCCTCTGCTGTTTATACAGGAGCAAGTGCAGGAATCATTGCTCGTACTGACGCAAATAACATCGTCGACCAAAGTATAATTCTTCTGGATACTGATGCCCTATCAACAAATCAGAGCTCCAAGTCACCAAACAGGCGTTTCGACCGAAAATGCATTCTAGTTATTAAAGGAGCTCCAGATTCCACTTCTCTGGTTGCAAAGAAAAGGATAGTACATGATCTCGGTTTGTTCTGTGCCTACTCAAATTCAATTCTTAAACATGCGAATGCGTTACCGTGCACAAAGCATTCCGTTTCGGGAAAGTGGGTGTTTTACATGAACTTTCATTTCCGAGGCCTCTTAAAATCATTCTTGAAAATAATCTTCAGGCCTCACGCCTCCTAGAACGGAGAATGGCTCTCCGTAACTCACACGGGGATATGCTTTTTCAGCTGGATTACGAACCAACGGAAAGTCACCAAATGAGGATGCTGAGAACAGAACTGAAAAGGAGAACAGAACAAGGGGAAAATGGCTCCATATAAAGGACGGG
>WEDG01010491.1:0-21730 GCA_017591395.1 Schistocephalus solidus | reverse complement strand
TGCAAGCATGCATTGCTCCTGAACTTTTTTTCTGAGCGCGGCTGAGAAGCTTGTTGCACACACCATTTAAACACAAAAACCTCAGTATAAACTTCACAACCTTACATTCTTCCACTTATTTTGACCGTGGCTGAGAAGCTTCTTCCTAACAGCAATGCTACACACAAACCCAAGTTTTTACTTCAGAAACTTACTAATCTGACCTTTTTCTGACGGTTGCTGAGAAGCTTCTTTTATACACCATATCAACACACAAACTCAAATATTAACTTCAGAAACTAACTTACCTCCACCTATTCTGACCATAACTGGAAAGCTTACTCCATACACCATTTCAACACACAAACCCAAGTATTTACTGAAGATCCCTTACTTTACCTGCATCTTTTTCTGACCGTGGCAGAGAAGATTCTTGCATACAGAATTTCTTCACACAACACCGAGCATTAACTTCAGAACCTAACTTACCATCACCTATAATGACCTTTGGCTGAGAAGCTTATTCCATACACCAATACTACACACGAAACCAAATATTAATTTCAGAAACTAACTTACCTCCACCTATTCTGACGATGGCTGAGAAGCTTCTTCCATACACAATTTCTACACACTCACCCAAGTATTAACTTTAAAAACCTTTACTTCCCTCCACCTATTCTGACCGTGACTGAGAAGCTTCTTTCATTCACAATTTCTACACACATACTCTAAGAAGTAACTTCAGAACCTTAGTTACCTCCACGTATTCTGACCGTGGCTGCGAAGCTTCTTCCATACACCATTTCTACACACAAACTCAAAAATAAACTTCAGAACCTAACTTATCTGCACCTTTTCTGACTTTGGCTGCGAAGCTTCTTTTATACACCATTTCTACACACAAACTCAAATATAATCTTCAGAACCTTACTTAAATGCACCTTTTGCTGACTGCGGCTGAGAAGCTTGTTGCACACACCATTTATACACAAAAACCTTAGTATTAACTTCACAACCTTACATTCTTCCACCTTTTCTGACCGTGGCTAAGAAGCTTCTTCTTAACACCATTACTACACACAAACCTGAATTTTTAATTCAGAACCTTACTAACCTGCACCTTTTTCATGACCGTTGCTGAGAAAGCTTCTTTTCATACTACCATATCTACACACAAACTCAAATATTAACTTCAGAACCTAACTAACATCCACCTTTTCTGACTGTGACTGAGAAGCTTGTTGCACACACCATTGATACAGAAAAACCTTAGTTTTAACTTCACAAGCTTACTTTCTTCCACCTATTCTGACCGTGGCTGAGAAGCTTCTTTTATACTCCATATCTACACACAAACTCATGTATTTACTGCAGAACCTTACTTACCTGCACCTTTTTCTGTCCGCGGCTGAGAAGCTTGTTGCACACACCATTGATACAGAAAAACCTTAGTTTTAACTTCACAAAGCTTACTTTCTTCCACCTATTCTGACCGTGGCTGAGAAGCTTCTTTTAACACTATAACTACACACAAAACCCGAATTTTTAATCCAGAAACCTAACTAACCTGCACCTTTTTCAGACCGTTGCTGAGAAGCTTCTTTTCATACACCATTTCTACACACAAACTACGATATTTAACTTCAGAACCTAACTAACCTCCACCTTTTTCTGACTGTGACTGAGAAAGCTTCTTCCATACACAATTTCTTCTGACAAAAACCGAGCATTAACTTTAGAAACCAACATACCATCACCTATAATGACCTTGGCTGAAAAGCTTATTCCACACACCATTTCTAAACACGAACCCAAATATTAACTTCAGTATACTAACTACCTCCACATATTCTGACCGTGGCTGAGAAGCTTCTTCCATACACCATTTCTACACACAAACCCAAAGTATTTACTGCAGAACCTTACTTACCTGCACCTTTTTCTGACTCCGCGGCTGAGAAGCTTGTTGCACACACCATTTAATACATAAAAAAACTTAGTATTAACTCTCACAACCTTACCCTTTCTTCCACCTTTTCTGACCGTGGCTAAGAAGCTTCTTCTTAACACCATTACTAAACACAAACCCAAGTATGTACTTCAGAACCTTACTTACCTGCACCTTTTTTTCTGACCGTTGCTGAGAAAATTCTTTTATACACCATATCTACACACAAACTCAAATATTAAATTCAGAACCTAACTAACCTCCACCTAATCTGACTGTGGCTGAGAAGCTTCTTCCATACACAATTTCTTCACACAAAACCGAGCATTAACTTCAGAACCTAACTTACCATCATCTATATTGACCTTGGCTGAGAAGTTTTTCCACACACCATTTCTACACACGAACCCAAATATTATCTTCAGAAACTAACTTAGCTCCACATATTCTGACCGTGTCTGAGAAGCTTCTTCCATACACCATTTCTACACACAAACCCAAATATTTACTGCAGAAACTTAATTACCTCTACCTTTTCTGAGCACGGCTGAGAAGCTGGTTGCACACACCATTTATACACAAAAACCCTCAGTATAAACTTCACAACCTTTCAGTCTTCCACCTATTCTGACCTTGGCAGAGAAGATTCTTGCATACACAATTTCTTCACACAAAACCGAGCATTTACTTCAGAACCTAACTTACCATCACCTATAATGACCTTGGCTGAGAAACTTATTCCATATACCATTTCTACACACGAACCCAAATATTAATTTCAGAAACAAACTAACCTCAACCTATTCTGACCGTGGCTAAGAAGCTTCTTCCATACACCATTTCTACACACAAACTCAAATATAAACTTCAGAACATTACTGTCCTGCACCTTTTCTGACTATGGCTGCGAGGCTTCTTTTATACACCATTTCTAAACACAAACTCAAATATAAACTTCAGAACCGTTCTTACCCGCACCTTTTCTGATTATGGCTGCGAAGCGTTTTTTATACACCATTTCTACACACAAACTGAAATATAAACTTCAAAACCTAACTTACCTACACCTATTCTGACCGTGACTGAGAACCTTTTTCCATTCACAATTTCTTCACACAAAACCGAGCATTAACTTCAGAACCTAACTTTCCTGCACCTTTTCTGACCGCGGCTGAGAAGCTTGTTGCACACACCATTTATACACTTAAACCTTAGCATTTACTTCAAAATCTAACTTTCCATCACCTATAATGACCTTGGCTGAAAAGCTTATTCCACACACCATTTCTACACTTGAACCCAAATATTAACTTCAGTAACTAACTTACCTCCACATTTTCTGACCGTGGCTGAGAAGCTTCTTCCATACACCATTTCTACACACAAACCAAAGTATTTACTGCAGAACCTTACTTACCTGCACCTTTTCTGACTGCGGCTGAGAAGCTTGTTGCACACACCATTTATACACAAAAAACTTAGTATTAACTACACAACCTTACTTTCTTCCACCTTTCCTGACCGTGGCTGAGAAGCTTCTTTTAACACCATTACGACACACAAACCCAGATATGTACTTCAGAACCTTACTTACATGCACCTTTCCGACCGTTGCTGAGAAGCTACTTTTTTGTACACCATATCTACACACAACCTCAAATATTAACTTAAGAACCTTACTTACCTCCAACTAATCTGACCGTGGCTGAGAAGCTTCCTCCATACACCATTTCAACACACAAACCCAAGTTTTACTGCAGAACCTTACTAACCTGCACCTTTTTCTGACCGTGGCCGAAAACCTTCTTCCATACACAATTTCTTCACTCAAAACCGAGCATTAACTTCAGAACCTAGTTTACCATCACCTATAATGACCTTGGCTGAGAAGCTTATTCCATACACCATTTCTTCACACGAACCCAAATATTAAATTCAGAAACAATCTGACCTCCACCTATTCTGACCGTGGATGAGAAGATTCTTCCATACACCATTTCTACACGCAAACTCAAATATAAATTTCAGAACCTAACTTTACTCCACCTATTCTGACCGCGGCTGAGAAGCTTCTTCCATACACCATTTACTTACACACTCACCCAAGTATAAACTTCAAAACCTAACTTTACCTCCACCTTTTTCTGACCGTGACTGCAGGGCTTCTTCCATACACCATTTCTACACACAAAACTCAAATATAAACTTCAGAACCTAACTTTACCATCACCTATATTGACCTTGGCTGAGAAGTTTTTCCACACACCATTTCTACACACGAACCCAAATATTATCTTCAGAAACTAACTTACCTCCACATATTCTGACCGTGGCTGAGAAGCTTCTTCCATACACCATTTCTACACACAAACCCAAATATTTACTGCAGAAACTTAATTACCTGCACCTTTTCTGAGCACGGCTGAGAAGCTTGTTGCACACACCATTTATACACAAAAACCTCAGTATAAACTTCACAACCTTACATTCTTCCACCTATTCTGACCGTGGCTGAGAAGGTTCTTCCTAACAGAATTACTACACACAAACCCAAGTTTTTACTTCAGAACCTTACTAACCTGACCTTTTCAGACCGTTGCTGAGAAGCTTCTTTTTTACACCATAGCTACACACAAACTCAAATATTAACTTCAGAACCTAACTTACCTCCACCTATTCTGACCGTTACTGAAAAGCTTCCTCCATAGACCATTTCAACACACAAACCCAAGTATTAACTGAAGAACCTTACTTACCTGCACCTTTTTCTGACCGTGGCGGAGAAGATTCTTGCATACACAATTTCTTTACACAAAACCGAGCATTTACTTCAGAACCTAACTTGCCATCACCCATAATGACCTTGGCTGAGAAAATTATTCCATATACCATTTCTTCACACGAACCCAAATATTAATTTCAGAAACAAACTAACCTCCACCTTTTCTGACCGTGGCTAAGAAGCTTCTTCCATACACCATTTCTACACACAAACTCAAATATAAATTTCAGAACCTAACTGAACTCCACCTATTCTGACCGTGGCTGCGAAGCTTCTTCCATACACCATTTCTACACACAAACTCAAATATAAACTTCAGAACCTTACTGACCTGCACCTTTTCTGACTATGGCTGCGAAGCTTCTTTTATACACCATTTCTAAACACAAACTCAAATATAAACTTCAGAACCGTTCTAACCCGCACCTTTTCTAATTATGGCTGCGAAGAGTTTTTTATACACCATTTCTACACACAAACTGAAATATAAACTTCAACACCTAACTTACCTACACCTATTCTGACCATGACTGAGAACCTTTTTCCATTCACAATTTCTTCACACAAAACCGAGCATTAACTTCAGAACCTAACTTTCCTGCACCTTTTCTGACCCCGGCTGAGAAGCTTGTTGCACACACCATTTATACACTTAAACCTTAGCATTTACTTCAAAATCTAACTTACCATCACCTATAATGACCTTGGCTGAAAAGCTTATTCCACACACCATTTCTTCACTTGAACCCAAATATTAACTTCAGTAACTAACTTACCTCCACATATTCTGACCGTGGCTGAGAAGCTTCTTCCATACACCATTTCTACACACAAACCCAAGTATTTAATGCAGAACCTTACTTACCTGCACCTTTTCTGACTGCGGCTGAGAAGCTTGTTGCACACACCATTTATACACAAAAAACTTAGTATTAACTACACAACCTTACTTACTTCCACCTTACCTGACCGTGGCTGAGAAGCTTCTTCTTAACATCATTACGACACACAAATCCAGATATGTACTTCAGAACCTTACTTACCTGCACCTCTTATGACCGTTGCTGAGAAGCTACTTTTGTACACCATATCAACACACAACCTCAAATATTAAATTAAGAACCTTACTTACCTCCAACTAATCTGACCGTGGCTGTAAAGGTTCCTCCGTACACCATTTCAACACACAAACCCAAGTTTTATCTGCAGAAACTTACTAACCTGCACCTTTTCTGACCGTGGCCGAAATCCTTCTTCCGTACACAATTTCTTCACACAAAACCGAGCATTAACTTCAGAACCTTACTTACCTGCACCTTTTCTGACCGCGGCTGAGAAGCTTGTTGCACACACCATTTATACACAAAAACCTAAGTATTAACTTCACAACCTTACTTTCTTCCACCTTTTCTGACCGTGGCTGAGAAGTTTCTCCTTAAAACCATTACTACACACAAACTTAAGTATGTACTTCAGAACCTTACTTACCGGCACCTTTTCTGACCGTTGCTGAGAAGCTTCTTTTATACACCATATCTACACACAAACTCAAATATTAACTTCAGAACCTAACTTACCTCCACCTAATCTGACCGTGGCTGAGAAGCTTCATCCATAAAAAATTTTAACACACAAAACCCAAGTATTCACTGCAGGAAGTTACAAACCTGCATCTTTTCTGACCGTGGCCGAGAAGCTTCTTCCATACACAATTTCTTCACTCAACACCGACTATTAACTTAAGAACCTAACCTACCATCACCTATAATGACCTTGGCTAAGAAGCTTATTCCATACACCATTTCTTCACACGAACCCAAATATTAACTTCAGAAACTAAGTTACCTCCACCTTTTCTGACTGTGGCTGAGAAGCTTCTTAAATACACCATTTTGAAACACAAACTCAAATATAAACTTCAGAACCTAACTTACCTCCACATATTCTGACCATGGCTGAGAAGCTTCTTCCATACTCCATTTCTACACACTCACCCAAGTATAAACTTCAAAACCTAATTAACCTCAACCTATTCTTACCGTAACTGAGAAGCTTGTTGCACACACCATTTATACACAAAAACCTTAGTATTAACTTCACAACCTTACTTTCTTCCACCTATTCTGACCGTTGCTGAAAAGCTTCTTTTATACACCATATCTGCACACAAACTCAAATATTTACTTCAGAACCTAACTAACCTCCACCTTTTCTGACCGTTGCTGAGAAGCTTCCTCCATAAACTATTTGAACACACAAACCCAAGTATTTACTTAAGAACCTTACTTACATGCACCTTTCTGACAGTGGCAGAGAAGCTTCTTCCATACACAATTTCTTTACACAAAACCAAGCATTAACTTCAGAACTTTACTTACCATCACCTATTATGACCTTGGCTGTGAAGCTTATTCCATACACAATTTTAACACACGAACCCAAATATAAACTTCAGAACCTAACTAACCTCCACATATTCTGACCGTGGCTGAGAAGATTCTTCCATACACCATTTCTACACTAAAACCCAAGTATTAACTTAAGAACCTTACTAACCTGCACCTTTTCTGACCATGGCTGCGAAGAATCTTTAATACACCATTTCTACACACAAACTCAAATATAAAATTCAGAACCTTACTGAACTCCACCTATTTTGACCGTGACTGAGAAGCTTCTTCCATACACAATTTCTTCACACAAAACCGAGCATTAAATTTAGAACCTAACTTACCATCACCTATAATGACCTTGGCTGAGAAACGTTTTCCACACACCATTTCTACACACGAACCCAAATATTAACTTCAGAAACTAACTTACCTCCACATATTCTGACCGTGGCTGAGAAGCTTCTTCCAAACACCATTTCTACATACAAACCAGAGTATTTACTGCAGTACCTTACTTTACATGCACCTTTTTATGATCGCGGCTGATAAGCTGGGTCACACACCTTTACACAAAAACCGTAGTATTAACTTCACAACCTTACTTTCTTCCACCTATTCTGACCGTGGCTGATAAGCTTCTTCCATACACCATTTCTACATACAAACCAGAGTATTTACTGCAGTACCTTACTTACCTGCACCTTTTATGATCGCGGCTGATAAGCTGGGTCACACACCTTTATACACAAAAACCTGAGTATTAACTTCACAACCTTACATTCTTCCGCCTATTCTGACCGTTGCTAAGAAGCTTCTTTTATGCACCATATCTACAAACAAACTCAAATTTTTACTTCAGAACCTAACTAACCTCCACCTTTTCTGACCGTGATGAGAAGCTTCCTCCATAACCCATTTCAACACACAAACCCAAAGTATTTACTTAAGAACCTTACTTACATGCACCTTTTCTGACAGTGGCAGAGAAGCTTTTTCCATACACAATTTCTTCACACAAAACCAAGCATAAACTTCAGAACTTAACTTACCATCACCTATAATGACCTAGGCTGTGAAGCTTATTCCATACACCATTTTTACACACGAACTCAAATATTAACTTCAGAACCTTACTTACCTCGCCAATATTCTGACCGTGGCTGAGAAGCTTCCTCCATACACCATTTCAACACACAAACCCAAGTATTTACTTAAAGAACCTTACTTACCTGCACCTTTTTCTGACCGTGGCTGAGAAGCTTCTTCCATACACAATTTCTTCATACAAAACCGAGCATTAACTTCAGAACTAACTTGCCGTCACCTATAATGACCTTGGCTGAAGCTATTCCATACACCATTTCTACACACGAACCCAAATATGAATTTCAGAAACTAACTTACCTCCACCTGTTCTGACCGTGGCTAAGAAGCTTCTTCCATACACCATTTCAAAAACACAAACTCAAATATAAACTTCAGAACCTAACTTACCTCCACATATTCTGATTGTGGCGAGAAGCTTCTTCCATACACCATTTCTACGCACAAACTCAAATATCAACTTCAGAACCTTACTTACCTGCACCTTTTCTAACTATGGCTGCGAAGCTTATTTTATGCACCATTTCTACACACAAACTCAAATATAAACTTCAGAACCGTTCTTACCTGCACCTTTTCTGATTATGACTGCGAAGCTTCTTCCATACACAATTTCTACACACTTTCCCAAGTATAAACTTCAAAACCTAACTAAACCTCCACCTATTCTGACCATGACTGAAAAGCTTCTTCCATACACAATTTCTTCACCCAAAACCGAGCATAAACGTTAGAAGCTAACTTACCATCACCTATAATGACCTTGGCTGAAAAGCTTATTCCACACACAATTTCTACACACAAATCCAAATATTAACTTCAGTAATTAACTTACCTCCACATATTCTGACCGTGGCTGAGACGCTTCTTCAATACAACATTTCTGCACACAAACCCAAGTATTTACTGCAGAACCTTACTTACCTGCACCTTTTCTGATCGGCGCTGAGAAGCTTGTTGCACACACCATTTATACACAAAACCTTAGGTTTAAATTCACAACCTTACTTTCTTCCACATTTTCTGACAGCGGCTGAGAAGCTTCTTCTTAAAACCATTACTACAAACAAACCCAAGTATGTACTTCAGAAACTTATTTACCTGCACATTTTCTGACCGTTACTGAGAAGCTACTTTTAAACACGATATCTACACACAAACTCAAATATTAACTTCAGAACCTAACAAACCTCCACCTAATCTGACCGTGGCTGAGAAGCTTCCTCCAAACACCATTTCAACACACAAACCCAAGTATTAGCTTCAGGAACTTACTTACCTGCACATTTTTCTGACCGTGGCAGAGAAGCTTCTTCCATACACAATTTCTTCACTTAAAACCTAGCATTAACTTCAGAACCTACTTACCTGCACCTTTTTCTGACCGTGGCTGAGAAGCTTTCTTTCCATACACCATTTCTACACACAAACTCAAATATTTATTTTTAGAACCTAACTATACCTCCACCTATTCTGACCGTGGCTGAGTAGGCTTTTTCCATACACCATTTCTACACAAACCAAGTATTAAACTTCAGAACCTTACTTACCTGCACCTTTTCTGATCCATGGCTGCGAGGCTTCTTTAATACACCATTTCAACACACAAACTCAAATATAAACTTCAGAACCTAACTTTACCTCCACCTTTTTCTGACCGTGGCTGAGAAGCTTCTTCTTATACACCATTACTACACACAAACCCAAGTATGTACTTCAGAAACCTTATTTACCTGCACCTTTTTCTGACCGTCGCTGAGAAGCTTATTCCATACACAATTTCTTCACTCAAAAACCGAGCATTAACTTCAGAACCTAACTTACAATCATCTATAATGACCTTGGCTGAGAAGCTTAATCCATACACCATTTCTACACACGAACCCAAATATTAACTTCAGAAACTAACTTACCTCCAGCTATTCTGACCGTTGCCGAGAAGCTTCTTCCATACACCATTTTCTAACACAAACTCAAAGTATAAACTTCAGAACCTAACTTACCTGCACCTATTTTCTGACCGTGGCTGAGAAGCTTTCTTTCCATACACCATTTTCTACACACAAAATCCTAAAGTATTAACTTCAGAACCTTACTTACCTCCACCTATTCTGATCGTGGCCGAGAAGCTTCCTTTCCATACACCATTTCTACACACAAACAAAAGTATTTAAACTTCAGAACCTTACTGACCTGCACCTTTTCTGACTCGTGGCTGAGAAGCTTCTTTTATACACTATTTCTACACACAAACTCAAATATTAACTTCAGAACCTCACTTACCTTCACCTATTCTGACCGTGGCTGAGAGCTTCCTCCATACACCATTTCAACACACAAACCCAAGTATTTAAACTTCAGAACCTTACTTACCTGCATCTTATTCTGACCGTGGCTGAGAAGCTTCATTCCATACACAATTTCTTCACACAAAAACCGAGCATTAACAACAGAACCTAACTTAAAATCACCTATAATGACCTTGGCTGAGAACGTTATTCCATACACCATTTCTACACAAAACCCAAGTATTAACTTCAGAAACTAACTTACCTCCACCTATTCTGGCCGTGGCTGAAAAGCTTCTTCCATACACCATTTCGAAACACAAACTCAAATCTAAACTTCGTAACCTAACTTACCTACACATATTCTGACCGTGGCTGAGAAGCTTCTTCCATACAGCATTACTACACACAAACTCAAATATAAATTTCAGAACCTAAACTTAACTCCACCTATTCTGACCGTGGCTGAAGCTTCTTCCATACACCATTTTTGACTCAAACCCAAGTATTAACTTCAGAACCTTACTTAACTGCACCTTTTTCTGACCATGGCTGCGAGGCTTTTTTATACACCATTTTACACACAAACTCAAATATAAACTTCAGAACGTTACTTACCTGCACCTTTTCTGACCATGTTTATCGAAGCTTCTTTTTATACACCATTTCTACACACAAACTAAAATATACACTTCAGAAACCTAACTAACCTCCACCTATTCTGACGGTGGCTGAGAAGCTTATTCCATACACAATTTCTTCACACAAAACCGAGCATTTAACTTCAGAACCTAACTTACCATCACCTATAATGACCTTGGCTGAGAGCTTAATCCACACACCATTTCTACACACGAACCCAGATATTAACTTCAGAAACTAACCTACCTCCACATATTCTGACCGTGGCTAAGAAGCTTCTTCCATACATCATTTCTAAACACAAACCCAGTTTTTGCTGCAGAGCCTTACTAACCTACACCTGTTCTGACCGCGGCTGAGAGCTTCTTCCATACACCATTTCGACACACAAACTCAAAGTATAAACTTCAGAACCTATACTTACCTGACCTTTTCTGACCGTTGCTGAGAAGCTTCTTTTATACACCATATCTACACACAAACTCAAATATTAATTTCAGAACCTTACTGACCTCCAACTATTCTGAACGTGGTTGAAAAGCTTCCTACACACACCATTTATACACACAAACCCAAGTATTTACTTAATAACCTTACTTACCTGCACCTTTTCCGACCGTTGCTGAGAAGCTTCTTTTAATCACCATATCTACACAAAAACTCAAATATTAACTCTAGAAGCTAAATTACCTCCACCTATTCTGACCGTGGCTGCGAAGCTTCTTCCATACACTATTTCTACTTTCAAACCATGTATTAACTTCAGAACCTAACTTACCTGCACCTATTCTGACCATGGCTAAGAAGCTTATTCCATAGATCATTTCTACACATGAACCTTAATATTAACTTCAGAAACTAACTTACCTCCACCTATTCTGACCGTGGCTGAAAAGCTTCTTCCATACACCAATTTCGAAACACAAACTCAAATATAAACTTAAGAACCTAACTTACCTTCACATATTCTAAACGTGGCTGAGAAGATTCTTCTTTTCATACACCATTACTACACACAAACTCAAATATAAATTTCAGAATCAAACTTAACTCCACCTATTCTGACCGTGGCTGAGAAGCTTCTTCCATACACCATTTTTACTTTCAAACCCAAGTATTAACTTTAGAACCTTATTTACCTGCACCTTTTCTGACCATGGCTGCGGGGCATATACACCATTTTTACACACAAACTCAAATATAAACTTCAGAACGTTACTTACCTGCACCTTTTCTGACAGTTTTGAAGCTTCTTTTTATACACCATTTCTACACACAAACTCTAAAATATACACTTCAAAACCTAACTAACCTCCACCTATTCTGACCGTGACTGAGAAGCTTATTCCATACACAATTTCTTCACACAAAACCGAGCATTAACTTCAGAACCTAACTTACCATCACCTATAATGACTATGGCTGAGAAGCTTAATCAACACACCATTTCTACACACGAACCCAAATATCAACTTCAGAAACTAACTTATCTCCACATTTTCTGAACGTGGCTGAGAAGCTTCTTCCATACACCATTTCTACACACTCACCCAAGTATTAACTTCAGAAACTTACGAACCTCTACCTATTCTGACCGTGGCTAAAAAGCTTCTTCCATACACCATTTCGAAACACAAACTCAAATATAAAATTCAGAACATAACTTACTTGCACCTTTTTTGACCGTTGCTGAGAAGCTTCTTTTATACACCATATCTACACACAAACTCAAATATTAATTTCAGAACCTTACTGACCTCCAACTATTCTGAACGTGGTTGAAAAGCTTCCTCCACACACCATTTATACACACAAACCCAAGTATTTACTTAAGAACCTTACTTACCAGCACCTTTCCGACCGTTGCTGAGAAGCTTCTTTTAATCACCATATCTACACAAAAACTCAAATATTAACTCTAGAAGCTAACTTACCTCCACCTATTCTGACCGTGGCTGCGAAGCTTCTTCCATACACCATTTCTACTTTCAAACCATGTACTAACTTCAGAACCTAACTTACCTGCACCGTTTCTGACCATGGCTGCGAAGCTTCTTTTATACACCATTTCTACACACAAACTCAAATATAAACTTCAGAACCTTACTTTCCTGCAAATTTTCTGATTATGCCATCGAAGCTTCTTTTTTACACCATTTCTACACACAAACTCAAATATAAACTTCCAGACCTAACTTAACTCCACCTTTTCTGACTTTGGCTGAGAAGCTTCTTCCATAAACCATTTCTACACACTCACCCAAGTATAAACTTCAAAACCTTCGTAACCTCCACCTATTCTAACCGTGACTGAGAAGCTTATTCAATACACAATTTCTTCACACAAAACCGAGCATTAACTTCAGAACCTAACTTACCATCTCCTATAATGACCTTGGCTGAGAAGCTTAATCCACACACCATTTCTACACACGAACCCAAATATTAACTTCAGAAACTTACTTACCTCCACATATTCTGACCGTGGCTGAGAAGCTTCCTCCATACACCATTTATACACACAAACCCAAGTATTTGCTTAAGAACCTTACTTACCTGCACCTTTTCTGACCGTGGCAGAGAGGCTTCTTCCATACACAATTTCTTTACACAAAACCGAGCATTAACTTCAGAACCTTACTTACCATCACCTTTAATGACCTTGGCTAAGAAGCTTATTCCATAGATCATTTCTACACACGAACCTAAATATTAACTTCAGAATCTAACTTACCTCCACCTATTCTGACCATGGCTGAGAAGCTTTCTTCCATAAACCATTTCGAAACACAAGCTCAAATATAAACTTCAGAACCTAACTGACCTCCACATATTCTGACCGTGGCTGAGAGCTTCTTCTATTCACGATTTCTACACTCAAACCCAAATATTAGCTTCAGAACCTTACTAACCTGCACATTTTCTGACCATGGCTGCGAAGCTTCTTTTATACACAATTTCTACACACAAACTCAAAAATAATCTTCAGACCCTTACTTGCCTTCACCTTTTCTGATTATGGCTGCGAAGCTTCTTTTATACACCATTTCTACACACAAACTCAAATTAAAACTTCAGAACCTAACTTAACTCCACCTATTCTGACCGTGGCTGAGAAGCTTCTTCCATACACCATTTCTACACACAAACTCGAATATAAACTTCAGAACCTTAGTTACCTGCACCTTTTTCTAATTATGCCATCGAAGCTTCTTTTATACACCATTTCTACACACAAACTCAAATATAAACTTCAGAACCTTACTTACCTGCACCTTTTCTGATTATGCCATCGAAGCTTCTTTTATACACCATATCTACACATAAACTCAAATTTAAACTTCAGAACCTAACTAAACTCCACCTTTTCTGACCGTGGCTTAGAAACTTCTTCCATAAACCATTTCTACACACTCACCCAAGTATAAACTTCAAAACCTTTCTAGCCTCCACCTATTCTGACCGTGACTGAGAAGCTTATTCCATACACAATTTCTTCACACAAAACCGAGCATTAACTTCAGAACCTAACTTACCATCACCTATAATGACTATGGCTGAGAAGCTTAATCAACACACCATTTCTACACACGAACCCAAATATCAACTTCAGAAACTAACTTATCTCCACATTTTCTGAACGTGGCTGAGAAGCTTCTTCCATACACCATTTCTACACACTCACCCAAGTATTAACTTCAGAAACTTACGAACCTCTACCTATTCTGACCGTGGCTAAAAAGCTTCTTCCATACACCATTTCGAAACACAAACTCAAATATAAAATTCAGAACATAACTTACTTGCACCTTTTTTGACCGTTGCTGAGAAGCTTCTTTTATACACCATATCTACACACAAACTCAAATATTAACTTTAGAACCTTAATGAACTCCACCTATTCTGAACGTGGTTGAGAAGCTTCCTCCATACACCATTTATACACACAAACCCAAGTATTTACTTAAGAAGCATAATTACCTGCACCTTTTCTGACCGTTGCTGAGAAGCTTCTTTATACACAATATCTACACACAAACTCAAATATTAACTTCAGAACCTATTTAACCTCCACCTATTCTGACCGTGGCTGAGTAGCTTCCTCCATACACCATTTATAAACACAACCCCTAGTATTTGCTTAAGAACCTTACTTACGTGCACCTTTTCTGACCGTGGCAGAGAGGCTTCTTCCATACACAATTTCTTTACACAAAACCGAGCATTAACTTCAGAACCTTACTTACCATCACCTTTAATGACCTTGGCTAAGAAGCTTATTCCATAGATCATTTCTACACACAAACCTTAATATTAACTTCAGAATCTAACTTACCTGCACCTTTTCTGACCATGGCTGAGAAGCTTCTTCCATACACCATTTCGAAACACAAGCTCAAATATAAACTTCAGAACCTAACTTACCTCCACATATTCTGACCGTGGCTAAGAAAACTTCTTCCATAAACCATTTCTGCACACTAACCCAAGTATAAACTTCAAAACCTTACTAGCCTCCACCTATTCTGACCGTGACTGAGAAGCTTATTCCATACAAAATTTCATCGCACAAAACCGAGCATTAACTTCAGAACCTAACTTACCATCACGTATAATGACCTTGGCTGAGAAGCTTTATCAACACACCATTTATACCCACGAACCCAAATATCAACTTCAGAAACTAACTTACCTCCACATTTTCTGACCGTGGCTGAGAAGCTTCTTCCATACACTATTTCTACACACTCAACCAAGTATTAACTTCAGAAACTAACGAACCTCCACCTATTCTGACCGTGGCTGAAAAGCTTCTTCCATACACCATTTTCAAAACACAAACTCAAATTTAAACTTCAGAAAATAACTTACTTGCACCTTTTCTGACATTTGCTGAGAAGCTTCTTTTATACACCATATCTACACACAAATTCAAATAATAACTTCAGAAACTAACTGAACTCCACCTATTCTGAACGTGGTTGAGAAGCTTCCTCCATACAACATTTATCCACACAAACCCAGTATTTACTAAAGAAGCACTAACACATGCACCTTTTTCTGACCGTTGCTGAAGCTTCTTTTATACACAATATCTACACACAAACTCAAATATTAACTTCAGAACCTAACTTACCTCCACCTATTCTGACCGTGGCTGAGTAGCTTCCTCCATACACCATTTATACACACAAACCCAAGTATTTGCTTAAGAACCTTACTTACCTGCACCTTTTCTGACCGTGGCAGAGTAGCTTTTTCCACACACAATTTCTTCACACAAAACTGAGCATTAACTTCAGAAACTAACTTACCATCACCTTTAATGACCTTGGCTAAGAAGCTTATTCCATAGATCATTTCTACACACGAACCTTAATAATAACTTCAGAATCTAACTTACCTCCACCTATTCTGACCATGGCTGAGAAGCTTCTTCCATACACAATTTTCAAACCCAAACTCAAATATAAACTTCAGAACCTAACTAACCTCCATAGTCTGACTGTGGCTGAAGCTTCTGCCATACACCATTTCTACACCTCAAACCCAAGTATTAGCTTGAGGAACCTAACTTACCTGCATCTTTTTCTGACCATGGCAACGAAGATTCTTTTATACACCATTTATACACAAAAACTCAAATATTTACTTCAGAACCTTACTAACCTGCACCTTTTCTGACCATGGCTGCGAAGCTTCTTTTATACACCATTTCTAAACACAAACCCAAATTTAAACTTCTAAACCTAACTTACCTCCGCCTATTCTGACCGTTACTGAGAAGCTTCTTCCATGCACAATTTCTTCACACAAAACTTAGCATTAACTTCAGAACCTAACTAACCATCACCTATAATGACCTTGGCTGATAAGCTTATTCCACACACCATTTCTACACACAATCCCAAATAGTGCTTCAGAATCTTACTTACCTGCACCTTCTGCTGACCGTTGCACGAGCTTCTTTCATACACCATATCTACACACAGACTCAAATGTTAACTTGGAACCTGCTTTTACCTCCACCTATTCTGACCGTGGCTGAGAATTTCCTTAATACACCATTTAAACCGCAAATCCAAGTGTTGCTTGAGAACCGCTACTTACCATCACCTTTTTCTGACCGTGGCGAGAGCTTCTTCCATAAACAGTTTCTTCACACAAAACCGAGCATTAACTGAGAACCTAACTTTCCATCACCTTTAATGACCCGGCTGAGGGCTTATTCCATGCACCAGTTTCTTGGCTACAAGCCCAAATGTTTATTTCAGAACTTACTTACCTCCACCTTTTCTGACCGTGGCTACAGAAGCTTCTTCCATCACCATTTTCAAAAGCACAAACTCAGATGTTAACTTCAAAACCGTAACTTACTTCCACATATTCTGACCGTTGCTGAAGCTTCTTCGCATACGCATTTCTACCTCAAACCTAGGTATTTACTTCCAGGGACCTTACTTACCTGCACCTTTTTCTGACCGGCGACGCGAAGCTTCTTTTTATACACCATTTCTACACAGAACCCAAATATAAGCTTCAGAAACTAACTTGCACCTCCACATATTCTGACCGTGGCTGAAGCTTCTTCCATACAGCATTTCTACACACAAACCCAAGTATTTACTTCGGAACCTAACTTTGACCTGCACCTTTTTCTGACCGTTTCTAAGAAGCTCATTTTTAACACGATATCTACACACAAAGATTCAAATGAGTTAGCTCAGAACCTATCTTACCTCCGCACCTTTTCTGACCGTGCCTGAGAAGATTCTTTCATACACAATTTCTTCACACAAAAACGAGCATTTAATTCAGAATTTAACTTACCACCAACTTTAATGACCTTGGCTGAGTAGCTTATTCCATACACCATTTCGACACACGAACCCAAATATTAACTTCAGAAACTAACTAAACTCCCGCTATTCTGACCGTGGCTGAGAACATTCTTCCATACACCCTTTCGAAACGCAAACTCAAATATTAACTTCAGAACCTATACTTCTGCATATTCTGACCGTGGCTGAGAAACTTCTTCCATACACCATTTCTAAAAGCTGGATCCCAGGTTTTAACTTCCAGAACCTTACTAACCTGCATCTTTTCTGACGTTTACTGGGAGGATTCTTTTAAACACCATATCTACACTTAAACTCAAATATAAACTTCGGAACCTAACTTAACTAGCCCTATTTTGACGCAGTGGCTCGGGAGGCTGTTCCGTACACGTTTCTATTAACCAGACCCAAATGTTGTCAGAGCTTACTTACCTCCACCTTTTTCTGACCGTGGCCTGAGGCTTCTTCCATGCACACCAGTTTTCAAAACACGAAAGCTCAAATGTTAACTCAAGAGCGCAGCTTGCTTCCACATATTCTGACCGTTGCTGAAGCTATCTTCCATAGCGCCATTTCTACAGCTCAAACCAAATTGCTTCAAGGACCTTACTTACCTGCACCTTTTCTGGCGGCTGCGGAACTCTTTTTATCACCATTTCTGCACGACCAAATATTAACTGAAATAACTTACCTCCACCGGTGACCGTGGCTGAAGCTTCTTCATACTGCGTTTCTACGCAAGGCCAAGTGTTTGCTTAGGGACCTAAACCTGCGACGCTTTTCTGATCCGTTTTTTCTAAGGCTCATTTTTTTAACGATATCTACGCACAATTCAAATGGTTACTTTAGAGACCTATCTTACTTTCACCTTTTCTGACCGTGCCTGAGGAAGATTCATACTGAATTTCTTCCACAAAAGTGAGCATTTAGTTCAGGGATTTAACACCACCGGCTTTAATGACTTATTTTGAGTAACCCACATTCCATACCATTTTGACAGCACGGACCCAAATGTTGGCTTTGAAATAACTTAAACTTTCATTCTGACCGTGGCTGAGAACATTCTTCCATACACCCTTTCGAAGCGCAAACTCAAATATTAGCTTGAGAACAACTACTTCTGCAATTCTGACCGTGGCTGAAACTTGCTTCCATACCATTTCTAAACTGGATCCCAAGTTTTTAACTTCAGAACCTTACTAACCTGCATCTTTTTGACGTTTTACTGGGAGGATTCTTTATACACCATATCTACATTAAGCTCGTATAAACTTCAGAACTAACAATAGCCCTGCTTGGCCGTGGCAGGCTTCTTCATACACCATTTCTACACACTCACTCAGGTATAAAACTAACTTTACTCCTGCATTTCTGACGGTGTTTGATAAGCTTCTTGCATGCACAATTTCTTCACACAAAAAGGGATTTTGCTTAGAACCTTGCTTACCATCACCTATAACCTTGGCGGCTTATTCAACGCCGCTTTGCTCACGAACCCAAAGTATTAACTGAAACTAGCTAACCTCCACATATTCTGACCGTGGTGAAAACTTCTTCATACACCATTTCTACACAAAGGCAATTATTTACCGGAGGAATTTTACCTACCTGCCATTTCTGACGGCGGCTGAGAGCTATTCGCGACATCATTTATGCACAAAACCTTGGTATTAACTGAACAAACTTTCTTTCTTCCACCTATTCTGATCTTGGCTGAGAGGCTTCTGTTTACCATGCTTCAAAACTTCGTTTTACGTCATAACTTTACTATCCTGCACCTTTTCGTTCCGTTTTTTTGAAGCTTCTTTTTATCCACCTTATCTTTGCACAAACTCAAGTATTAACTTGAGACCCTGGCACGCCACTGTTGACCGTGGCTTGGGTAGCTTCCTCCATGCACCATTTATACGCTAAACCAAGTATTTTGCTTAGGCCTTGCTTAACTGCTTTTCTGAGGCCGTAGGCTTTCTTCTCATGAATTTCTTCACAAAGGCCATTCCTTCAGGGGCCTAACTTACCATCACCTTTAATGACCTTGGCTGAAAGTTTATTCATGAGTCATGTTTGCACATGATTCCTAAATAGTAACTTCAGAAACTAACTTACCTCCACTATTCTGACCATGGCTGAGGCTTCTTCCATACACCTTTTGAACGCAAACTCAATATTAACTGGAACCTAACTGATTTATATATTTTCTGACGTGGCTGAAATTCTTCCATGCACAATTTCTGGCGAATCCCAAGTTTAACTTCAGAACTTATAATAGCCATCTTTTCTGGCGTTTTCTGGAAGTTCTTTATACACCATATTCTACGTTGACTCAAATGTAAACTTCAGGACCTAACTTCAGCTATTTTGACCGTGGCTGAGAGCTTCTTCATACACCATTTCTACACACTCACTCAGTTAAGGACCAGGTAAATGCTTTGCTCCACCATTTCTGACGGTGATAAGCTTCTTGCATGCGATTTTCTTCGCACAAAAGGGCATTTGGAACCTTGCTTACCATCACCTATAGTAGCCTTGGCTTTTGAAGCATTCCACGCCCTTCTGCTCACGAACCCAAATATTAACTTAGTAACTAATATCCATATTCTGACCGTGGCTGAAAAACTTCTTTCCATACGCCATTTTACAAAAGCCAGATTATTTTGGAGATTTTGCCACTTTCATTCTGGCGGCGGCTGGAAGCTGATTCGCACACATCGTTTATGCACAAAACCTTGAGTTATTAACTGAACAAACTTTCTTTTCTTCCACCTATTCTGATCTTGGCGAGCTTCTGTTTTCAATAGCTTGAGCTTACGTATTTACGTCATGGCTTTTGTCTGCGCGGACCGTTGCTGAGGCTTCTTTTTATCACCTTATCTTCACGCAAACTCAAATATTAACTTCGGAACCGGCTTACGCCACTCTATTCTGACCGTGGCTGGGTAAAGCTCTCCATACGCCATTTATACACAAGCCAGGTTTTTGGCAAGAACCTTCTTAGCTGCCTTTTCTGACCGTGGGAGGCTTCTTCCATCATCCTTACAGGCGGCAGTCTTGCTCCTGAATAATAACATGAAAATAGGACACTTATAATGATATATATTCAGGAGTTTTTCGCTGCTCAGCCTCTACCCACTGAATATTTCATCTGCAGTGAAATGCCTGTAAACCGGTATTAAATAGAACCTAACTCAGCATCACCTATAATGGCCGTGGCTGAGAGCTTATTCCATTCACCATTTCTACAGACGATCACGCAAATATTATCTTCAGAGCTAATTAGCCTCCACTCTTCTGTCACGTGGCTGAGCTTCTTCCATACACCATTTTCCGAAACACAAACTCAAATATTAACTTCAGAACCTAACTTACAAACACATCTTCTGACCGTGGCTGAGAAGCTTCTTCCATA
Source organism: Schistocephalus solidus (assembly GCA_017591395.1). NCBI lineage: Eukaryota > Metazoa > Platyhelminthes > Cestoda > Diphyllobothriidea > Diphyllobothriidae > Schistocephalus > Schistocephalus solidus. Next base: position 343 of record WEDG01010491.1, on the reverse strand, counting down.
GACTATTTCTACACTCAAACCCAAGTATTTATTTCAGAACCTTACTTACCTGCACCTTTTCTGACCATGGCAGAGAAGCTTCTTCCAAACACAATTTCTTCACACAAAACCGAGCATTAAATTCAGAACCTAACTTACCATCACCTATAATGACCTTGGCTGAGAAGCTTCTTCCATACACCATTTCTACACACGAATCCAAATATTAACTTTCAGAAACTAACTACCTCCACCTATTCTGACCGTGGCTGAGAAGCTTCTTCCATACACCATTTCGAAAGCACAAGCTCAAATATAAACTTCTAGAACCTAACTTACCTCCTACATATTCTGACCGTGGCTG